>VUQK01006599.1:6325-17066 GCA_015106715.1 Bujurquina vittata | reverse complement strand
CTGACTGTTTTCTTCTGACACGCACACACACACACATGCACACACACACACACACACACACACACACACACACACACACACACACACACACACACACACACACACACACACACGCACACACACACACACACACACACACACACACACACACACACACACACACACACACACACACACACACACACACACACACACATAAAAGTTATCACAGTTATTACATTCCTTTCATTCATGTGTGCTTCTTTTTACTGTGAGTTAATCTAAACTGATTTTTTCATTGCTTTTCCAGGCGCTTTGCTCATTTATATCATATATAACCACACAGCGAAGGCGCACATGCCTTACCATAATTATTATCTCTGAAAGCCCATGCCTTTATTTTTAAAGTCCCCTGATGCCTCCTCTGTGCCAAACTAAGACTCTGAGAAATTATTTGTTTGCAAATGGTTCTTCTTTTCCTGTTCCTGTCATGTGACTGATGTGAGACAAAACTACAGAGGAGAGAGGAAAACGCTGACGGCAAAATCATCTTCAGTGTCCATGAAAACGGGAAGCGAGAGAAGCGTGAATATGATAAAGAAAACAGGAAATTTGCTTGCAGTGAAAAACACTGCTCAGCTTTTGACATGAATCCTCCTGCACCCTGTGTCACACCCGAGGAGAGAGGAGCGCTCGTCTTCATGCTTTCCTTTAAGGCTGGCGGATCCTGCCTGCCTTGCATCCGCCTGCTTTACGTTTTAAACTTGCTTAAAGTGCTTTATGACACTGAGGCTCCTCTATGTGTGTGTGTGTGTGTGTGTGTGTGTTCGTGTGAGCCATCTAGTCTTCAGGTTTCCTCCACAGGCTATAGAAAGTCCACATGCCTAAATGTGACAAAAACTGCCAATATATCCATGAAGAGAGCTCAGCAAAGATACTGTGAATGCACGTATTGAAAAGGCGTTTAAATGAGTTAAAGATCTACTGTGTATATATATCACTGTAGTCTCAGTAACTTCAGCAGTTCTGCAGTTTATTTTGCAAACCTTGTACATTTAAATAGAATGTTGCTCCTGTAACTCTGCCTCTGAGAGATGTTTATTTGGAAATGTTCCTTGTTTACTGCATGAGAACAAGAAACCGCACTGATGTAGTGCTTCTGTTCGCTTCCAGCCATAAGTAAGGGCAGCAGAAACGGGAACAAGTGATTCGAAACGCACATTTGTTTGATTTACGAATTTCTGCTGAGATTTAGAAAAAAGCAGGCTGCTGCAGATTTTGCCCCTGCATAGGTTTCCTCTTGATAAAAGGGAGTTTTCCCTTCTTGTTTCCATAATCAAAGCGAGCCGTACAGTAGGTTTTGCTCTGAATTATTAAGAGAGAGCTCGACCTTGCTATGTCAAGTGCCCTGAAATGACTTCTGCTGTGATATGGCATAATGTAAATACGATTATGTTGAGTTGAATGATACAGTTCAAAATCAAGCAGGAAATGTGAAGGCAGGGAACAGTAATGAGATGCAACAAAGGTCCCTGGCTGGATCTAGCATGGTATGTATTCAAGCATGCATATGATTTTGCAGATCCTAATGTAAACCATCCATCTAATCCAGCTTTGCTGTGCAGTGCACCTAAATGTGCCCTAAATAAATTATGTTTACACTTTTCAGCATTATTAACGTCACTTTTTTTATTATATTTTGCAGAACAAAACTGCTGCAGAACAGTGAGATGCAGCAGTCTTCTGCACCGTTCAGCATTCTGGCCCTTTAGAATAAATAAAGAGCTACTGAAAATGTTCCTCCGGCATGCTGTTTACACATTTTATTTGACAAGAAACCAGTTGCACTTCTTTCCTCCCTGTCAGCCAGTTAGGAGGCTGACACATCAAAGTGCAGCCCGATGGAGTTGCCGAGTAAACAGACACAATTGTCCTTGAAAGTTTTTGACTTCTGGCACTTAGCTCGCATACATCGGGAACTTCCCTCATGTAGCCTAGAGAATCAGAAGGGCCAGCTGTGGGAACTTATGTGGCCGGTGTAACCATATCCCTATAGCTCTGTTACATGGATGATATGTTGAGACCAGCTGAACTGTTTTCACTTTATAAATTATATTTTGCCTACCAGAGCTCCTTATGAAAAAAACAAATGTTTTTTTCCTTGTTTGCCTGGCAGAAGCAGCTGGACCTGGTGCAGGGTACACACTTTACTCTCACAGTGCGAATGGGTTTTTACAAAACAAGAAAGAAATTTCATTTTCTCAAGAGAAAATACTTTTTCTTTTTTCCTACAAGGACATGTTGAGTGAGCTGCATATCTTTTACAAAGCCATGTCAAACGACTGTCAGTGAAGAGTTCCTCTTTAAATCTTCTACAATTCTTGAAGATGGAATTTAATTATTTCTGACAATCCCTGGTGATCAGAGTGTCAGACAGAGAGAACTCAGTGAGCTGAAGAACAAGGTTTCTAAAGCCATGGAGTCGCTGTCAATTCAGCTGCTTCGACTATAAGGGAGACTCAGAATTAGCCCGTCTTCATGAGAGTGTGTTAACACAACTTTTATGTGTCTGAAGTAATTTATACATCTAATGTTGTGTGTTTATACCCAGTGTAATAACTGGATAACAGAATCCAGCTTCAAATTACTGTGATGTTTGTTGGTTGAGGCTAATCTCCTGTAGCTGCTGCTTATCTCTGCACCACCAGCTGGAATGCATGGGAAAGAGGGAAACCAGGCTTAAATATTTTTCTGGCTCACTGTCCATGTTTGCATTAGTAAGGTGGTTGTAAATGAGCCAATCACCATTCATTTTGCCGTTTTAGGCCAAGGAATCGTTCTGAATAGGGTTTTGACGTACAATCATCTGCAAAAAATGATTAAAACAATACCAATGATTTGGCACGCTCCAACACATTTTTCAGCACAGCACTTAACTGTAGATTGCTGTTAACTATTCTGTATATGTCTGTATTTAATTTTGTATGCCTTCGTGGGTGGCTGTGGCTTGGGATGGAGTGCAGATTGTCCACTAATTGGAAGGTCAGTGGTTCAATCTCCAGGTTTTGCAGCAGTAAGAAAAAAAAGTGTTAACATGTGTGTTCTTGTGTTTTACGTTTATATTGTACAGATATTGGCCACTTCATTAGTTACAGCATGCTTTGACTGGGTTGATCCTTCATTTGCCTTAATTCTTCATGGCAGAGATTCAGCAAGGTGCTTGAAACAACCCTTAGAGATTTTGGTCCATATTGACATGATAGCATCATATTGACATGATAGCATCATGTCAATATGGATGTGAGTTGATTTGTTCATTTGAGTTTAGTAGAGTCATTGTTATGTTTACAAAATCCAGTTTGACATGATCTGAGCATTGTGACATGGCACATTAGGAAGAAGCCAGAATCTTTGATACAAGGGAGGCTGGATTCATACTTTGATGTTTTTTATGCCAAATTCTGACCCTACCATTTAAATGTTGCAGTGGAAATCAAGACTCATCAAACCAGTTTGTTTTGGTGGGCTTGTATGAATTGTAGCTTTAGTTTCCAGGTCTTACCTGACAGGAATGGCACCCAGTGCGCTCTTCTGCCCATCTGTTGTGCATTCAGAGATGCTCTTCTGCATACCTTAGTTGTAACAAGGTAATTTTACTGTTGACCTCTATCAGCTCAAAGCAATCTGACCATTCTCCTCTGACCTCTGACATCAACAAGGAATTTCAACCAGAGAGCTGCTGCTCACTGAATATTTTCTTTTTTCCAGACCATTCTCTGTAAACCCTAGAGATGGTTGTGTGGTAAAATCCCAGTAGATCAGCAGTTTTTCAAGTACTTAGACAGGCTTGCCTGGTATCAAAAACCAAGCCACTGTCAAAATCATTTTAATCACCTTTCTTCCCTATTTTGATGCTCAGTTTGAACTTCAGAATGTTGTCTGGACCATGTCTACATGTGTAAATGTATTGAGCTGCTGCCATGTGATTGCCTGATTGGATATTGACATTACAGTGAAGGTTAGAAATGATCTTATGGCCTCTGACAGTGGACTTATCTCTGTGCTGTCCCATTAGACCTCATTGCAGCGTTCAATACTGTTGACCATTATTATTATTAGAGCATGCCATATGTATTAAAGATACTATGCTGCAGTGGTTTGAATCCTATTTATCTAACAGACTCCCAGTTGTTTATGTAAATGGGGGAGTGTTCTTTGCATACTAAGGTTAATTATGGAGTTCTACAGGGTTCTGTGCTAGGACCAATTCTGTTCACATTATACATGCTTCCCTTAGGCAGTGCTATTACAAAGCATGTGATACATTTTCATTGTTATGCAGATGATGCCCAGCTTTATCAATCCATGAAGTCATATGCCACACACCAATTAGTTAAACTGAAGGTGTCTTAAAGACATAAAGGCCTGGATTACCTCTAATTTTCTGCTTTTAAATTCAGATAAAACTGAAGTCATTGTACTCGACCCTACAAACCTTAGAAGCATGGTGTCTAACCAGATACTCACTTTGGATGGCATTACCTTGGTCTCCAGTAACACTGTGAGAAATCTTTAAGCTATTTTTGTTGAATTGCTTTCTTGCATTTGCACAATATCTCTAAAATTTTAAACAATTTGAAATTTAAAATTAGCCCCTCCCTTACCAAAGGTTTCTTCCTGGTAAAAGGAAGTTTCTCCTTCCCGCTGTTGCCATAGGGGTCATTTTTATTATTGGGTTTTATCTGTCATTATTGTAGGGTTTTACCTTACGTATGACCCACTTTGAGGTGACTGTTGTGATTTGGTGCTATACAAATTAAATGGAAGTGAATTCAATTTAATGTTAGCACTAACGTGCAGTTGAACAGGTGTACAAGCAGTTGAATGAATGGACATCAATGGCCGAATTAAAAAGAGGTCCACAGAAATGCAAAGTAATTTAAACTGTAGCTCAACTGCTAGAACCAATTACCAAGACAAGAAAATTAAAGACAAGCTAGACATAACTGAGAGACTCATTTTTCTTTCTGAAGCTACCACCTTGTGTACAGAAGGATAACACAGTCACCTTAAACAAGAGTTCACAGCTGCAGCTCAGATTACTCACTGTCCACCCACCGACTGTCCTCCAGCTGAAACTCTTGTTCAGGAACAAAGCCCATACAATATATGGTCACGTTAACCTTTCTGTTCTTCGCAGTTTAAGGCACACCAAGATAAATGAGATAGCCGTGTGATAGTCAAAACAATCCAACATGAAGAGCAGCATGTAAGGTCAAAGCAGGAAAATGTGTTTATTATCAGGACAAGATATACTATCTGACCTGGACCTCTAGGAACCGATGTGTTTGATTTTTTGGCGTTTCTCTCACATAACCGCACATTGGAGCAACGTGTGCGTTTAATTGTATTTGACAGACTGAAAACAAACACTAATGGGATTATATATTATTATATATTCTCAAACCATTTGTGTAGCTGGTGGAGTGACAGCCCTCCATATCTGGGTTTTTGTGGTTTGGAAATACAGTGTATACATTTTGCAGCACATCCATATGGAAGATATTGACATCTGGCACAAAAACCTCCATCACTGTGAAACACACGGTGAAAGAAACTGCAGCCTGTGCACTCTCATGGATGAGAGTCACCTAAAGTGTGTATGGAAAAGAAATGGCCCCTTCCCACCAGTCATCAATCTGAAGTGTCTAAACGGCAGAGAGGTCGGTGGCGTTTTGGCCTGCAGTCATGTGTAATGCAGCACAAAATAAGTTCTATCTCCTCCAGTAGATGTGAGAGAGCCACTTAAGATGAGTATCGAGTTGGCGCACATCATTTTCAAACTGCCGCTTCAGATAGAGCACGTCAGAGGTGCTGAGCTCAGCGTACATCAGCGTATTTGCCATGAATTCTATCAGTTTGAATGATCTGTGATTTCGGGGAGCTTTTAGCTTCACTCTGTGTGGGTGTTATGCTGCCTTTCCCTTTCCTGTGGCATACACATCCAAAACTGCGGTGTTTGCTGTAATGGTAAACATGGGTTTTATAGCCCCCCCCCTTCCAAAAACGACACCTCCAACATCCTGATATTTCATCTCTCAGGCATGCCAGTCATTAATGACATTTCAAAAAAGATGCACAATCTGCATCTGGCTTGTCAGTGTGTGATCTCCCAACAGATATTCAGGGAAACATCCATCACAGAGACTCATCTACAAAGGGGATTTAGGACACAGCTCATCACTCAGTCTGCACATCTATCAGATGTCAACATATATCAGCCAGTGCACAGGAGTCATACATATTATGCCCTGATATACCTCATTAGTTTTAGAGCTATTTTTCAGTGTACATGTTTAATTTTTTGTCTGTGTACAGTACAGTCTGTCAGTCAACTGTATTTTAGAATCAGAGATCGATATTGTTATAGTGCATCAGTATTTTACAAATTATTGTAAGGAGGAATGTGAAAAAAATGATAAACAAATGGCAGATGTGTGGGTGGCAGAGTGTGTGTTGTGTACCACCCTGTCTTTGATATTATTTCAGTGGTGGTCCTGTTTAGTTAAGTCAGTTTTCATTTGTGTTTTTGTTCTTTGTTTTTCTTAAAGAAATATTTAGTAAAAGCTCTTTTACGGTTTTGTTAGGCTCTTTCTTTGAAATTCTCTGAACTTTTCAGAACATTGCTGTTGGGATCGCTGTTAATGCTTTTCAGGTAACTGATCATATGGACCAGACAAAGATAACCAGTATAGATAGATATAATCACAGACATTTGCTGGCTATAGCCACCAATGGTGGTACCTGCCCTAAAAGATTATTTTAGGTGTTTGAACAAAATATTAAGTATGAAGTTCATATCAAGTATTTTCCTATTAACATTATCAGCATTAACAATTCAAAACGAGCCAGTTTAAGTGGTTTGGGCATCTGGCTAGGATGTCTCCTAGATGCCTCCTAGGTGGCAACTTTCAGACATGTCCTTCTAGGAGGAGGGACTCTGGCAGACATCTCTTTTCTGGTTTGGGAACGCCTTGGTGTCTGCCCCTGGCAGAGCTGGAGGAGGTGGTTTGGGAGAGGGGGCATCTGGGCATCTTTTCTTAGATTCCTGGCCCCACAAACTGGATCTGGGTAAGCAGCAGAAAAAGGATGGCATTAATAAAAGATAAATACAGCTCTTCAGCAGCCACATGCTCCAACACCTGCAATTTGGGAGTTTGTGACTCAGGAAGGGGCAGTCATCTGCCGCCACCGGTTGGGGGTGAAGGGAAAAAGAGGAGAGCAGGTAGAGATGAGGGATGAGTGAAGAAGAAACACTCAGAACATTATGGGAAGCCCCCAACAGCCTAGGCCTGTTGCAGCATAAATAAGGGTGGGCTCAAGGTCACCTGATCCAGCCACAAATATAAGCTTGAACAAAAAGGAAAGTTTTGAGCCTAATTTTAAAAAAAGAGAATGTGTCTGTGTCCTGAAACCAAACTGGAAACTGGTTTCATAGTAGAGGGCACTGTTAGCTGAAGGCTCTGCCTCTCATTTAGTCTGAGAGTGAAGTGTTCTGTTAGGATAATAAGGTGCTATTAAGATATGATGCGGCCTGATTATTCAAGATTTTGTACGTGTGGAGGATAGACAGTGAATAAAATTATGTCGCATTCAAGAAAACAAAGAACTGAAAAACATGAAAGAGCTGTAAAGTACTTAAGGGCACAGTTGAGTCAGTTTGTAATTTTTTAAAAATTTATCACAATAAATGATCCATATCCTTACACATTTTATTAGCGCACTTCATTTAATCTGCTGTCAATATAGATACTTATCAGTACCACGAGGTGACCAGGTTAGAAATTCTATTCTAAATCTACCTTGTACTTTTTTCAGTACATTGAATGTAATACTTGATTAACGTGATGAAATATTGCAGGTATCACTACACACTCTGCATCCAGGTCTGTGAATGGGGAGGTGTGGGTGGTCCAGAACTCATGCATCTGCTGTCCTTAAAGAATGAGCCAAGAATCCTGGAGATGATCTCTGTGAGAAGGAAATCCACTCTTGTAAAAATAGAAATTTGGACTTGTCCTCAAAGGAATTTCCTTTCTCACTTTCCCCTTATCTGTAGCAGTTTTTTGGGGGGAAGGGGGGGGGGGTGATGTTGGCGTCTGTCTATGCAGTTTTCACAGCCCACTATTTGACTTTACAGAATCTCAAGGTTGGTGATGGGACTGAAGCTGGTGGCAGGTTCACATGAGAGCAGAGACAATATGTTGGGGGAGTCTTTGCTATTGCTCCAAGGCAGAGTAAAGATCTCGGAAAAAAGTAAGGAAGGAATATCCCACTGGGCACCAAGCTGGGAATGATTTATAGACTGCCACCAACTCGCACTGCAACATTCAGCATGTTTGTTTTTGTTGAGAATGGCAATATTAGCTCTGAATTATTCACTAATGTTAGTTTTTACTTTTGTTTTTTATTGGATTTTAGTGGTTTTATTGTTCTGAAAACGTATTATCTGTGCAGCAGTACCCCCTCTTTAAACTGAGCCCAATTTCTCCCAAGCGAGCCAAATAAAGAACCTTGAACGATGAACTTTTTTAACATCTGTGAGGGGATATTGGTGATGGTTTTACTGCTTCATTTGTTACCTTCTGCAGCAATAAATAGAGATAATTCAAAAGGTGAATCAGTATTTTAGGCTGTTTTATTTATTTTTTTTTTTAAATAAAATAATATTGTAATATAACACATGCTTATTTGCATTCTCGGCAAAACAAGTGCTAACTACTGTAAGCTTGCGTAGCCATTTAAGTTAAGTTAAGTTAGCATAAAGCATCTGACTGCAAATATAGAACACATAACCATAAGTAGAAACACAGCAAACAAAACAAGCTACAGTAAAAACCTGGACACAGCTGGGACATTGTTTCATTGTGATTTTTGCTTATTTTTAGTGTGCTTTGTGACTCAGGAAGTTACTGAAGACCTCTGCCTGTTGGTCATGTCTCACATATTTCAGATATTACTGCAGATCTCTTCCGTTAGCCCACTTTGTTTCTGTGTTTTGTTGTATTTTATGTATTTGCGGCTCGCTGGGTTGCCACAGTTATAGCTCAGCTGACCACCTGTTGCTTGCAGCTGTATGCAGATATGAGACTGGTGTTGATTTTCTTATCTAAGTCACAGCAAGAAAGCAAATCAGCATGCTTTTTTTTTCTTTTCGCACATCATTCCTTTCCTTCCAAGAAATGACTTTTCAGCTCTGTGCAGTCTTGGAAGGAAGCTGGGCTTACATTGCAAGCACAAAAATTTACAAACGAATAACTCGGCTCTGTGATGCTCCCTGGGCAGCAGGACATGTTGGATGGGCTGGTGTTTAAGATTCGCAGTTGTACGGATCTCTGAGTTTTGATTGGCAGCAGGTCATGACTGGCTGTTGTGAAACCACTGTTGCACGCTTCAGCTGTTGTTGCCTAGTCTGCTGTGTGTTAGACATGTTTGAAAATGTGTGAGTCAGTAATGTACAAATGTGCATGTGCTGCTCCCTTGCACACACAGTTTGACCCCTGATAGATTTCTGTGCTTATGAAAGAAAGACTATTGCGCCAATGTATGAACTGTATTTGTATAGCCCGTATTTTATTCACAATATAACAGAGAAAACAAATCAAATGTTGAAAATGAGAAAATGTTCATTTTTAAGAAAAAAATAAGGTCATTTTGAATTTGATGGCTGCAACACATCTAAAAAAATTTGGCACGTTGTTGTGTAGTGTTCCCTCTTCTTTTAACAACAGTTCATGAAATGTCCGTAAACTGAGGAGACCAGTTGCTGGAATTTCAGGAGAGGAATGTTGTCGCATTCTTCTTTGATGCAGGATTCCAGCTGCTCAACAGTCCTGGGTCTTCTTTTTTGTAGCACTTGTTTCAATAAGGTAAATTTTTCAGTTGGTGAAAGGTCTGGACTGCAGGCAGGCCAGTTCAGCAACCGGACTCTTCTACTACAAAGCCGTGCTGTTGGAGATAGATGCAGTATGCAGTTTAGTGAAATATGTAAGGCTTTCCTGAAAAAGACATCATCTGTATTTACCTTTGAGCATTGATGGTTCCTTTTCAGATGTGTAATATGCCAATTCCATAGGAATTAATGCACCCCCAATGATCAGAAATTCGATTTGACTAATTTTTTCCCTCTGCTGGAGGATGCAATGTCCATGTTCTCCAATAAGAATTCCAATTTTGATTTGTCTTACTACAGAACAGTATTTCACTTTGCCTCAATCCATTTCTTTTTTCTTTTTGCTGTGTGGCACTCACAATTGCTCAACAGATTTGCTTTCACAAACGGAGCATTACGGCTTTTGCCATGATGTTCCCCTTGTTATAGATATGACGCTTTATTAGAAATTGCATTGGGTTTATTTCAAATGTAATGGACACAAAGATGAGAGGAGGGGGGATAGAGGGAAGGTCTTAAAACAAATGGAGATAGAAGTAGAGGAGAAAGAAGAAAGAAAAAACTAACAAACAAACAGAGATACAGCAAGTCAGCACCCTTGAAGTCTGTCTCGACACCTGTGGAAAGAGAAAATGAAACAAAAAAGAATCCACAACAAACAGCATATGCAGTACAGTTATAACTTCAATGGAAAGTACACATTACAAGGTAATGGAAGAGAGTACAAAAGGTACTATATATATATATATATATATATATATATATATATATATGTATATATATATATATATATATATTTTTTTGTTTTTT
>VUQK01006598.1:63702-75313 GCA_015106715.1 Bujurquina vittata | reverse complement strand
TCAGCTATCGGGGCATCCTTTCCTCTGTCTCGCCCGACTGGATCTCATGCTGTGTCTCACTATGTTTCTGTTTTTGTTGTTTCTTAGGTAACCTCTCTCAAATTCTCATCCGTCCTCACTTTGTTACAAAGTTTAACGGCCGGCTGGCTAGCGTGCTGGTATCACGTGGTATGGCCAAACTCGCATGCGATTGGTCTTGGGTTTCCTTGGGCGCTTCACCATTACCGTAACGACTGTAAAAGCCGCGCCGGTAAAACAAAGCGCTCAACATGATTTTAAGTGGTCATTTCTGTTTTGTCTTGAAATATCGACCAGCTCTCACATGCTAGTTGATCAGTGTTTCTCGCCTCACCTACCGGTGGTTTCGATGTTGTGGCTGATGTCGTGCGAAAAAAATAAAAGCTGGCACTCACCAGTCTTTGGCCGATGGCGCTGTAGTGACTGAAGGACTGCACCAGACCCACAAAACACACTTTGCATCGCGCTGAAAGTCAGAAACAAGAGGAACAGATAAAACACATTAGCTGTTAAAGAGAAACACACACACACATACATACATACAACTCAGCGACAGGTGTTATACCTCACCTCGCAAGTAGAAAGAAAGGAAGTGGTGAATGAGGAAAGAGGCATCACTCTGTGTGTCAGACACCAAGATAAATTCCCCCTGCAGGTTGAGACATTGTAAACATGACATTTAATAACGCTGTTTAATTTGCAGTGTGTTTCAAACGAGACTGAAAATGCAGCATCCTCACCCGTGTGAAGCTGTCAGGAGCGGCGTTCAGGATGCTGTTGAGCTCTGTAAACATAGCTGACCTTAGAAGCTAAGCTAACTGTGCATAATAAACGCTAAACTGTTTTTAGTGAGATGAACCGAGATTACACAACAGAAGATGTTAGCAGAAATAAACAGATCTGTCTGTACTGTATATACATGGAATATAATTGAAGACTTACGATTCAGTTTTTATCAGAATCGCTAAAAAATTAGAAAGCTTCCCTTTCTGTCTGCTAGTAACGCCAGGCTGTTTAAATAAAAGAGGTCTCACTCTAACCTATTATCCGGTACTTTTTTTTTCGGCCACTTTCCCTTTAAAAAGGAAATATTATTTTGACACATTGTATTAGAGTTTTAGTAAACAAAAATCTCAAATCAAATGTACATGGGAATTTTTGAAACTAACCATCACAGGCTAGCAGAGCGGAAAGCGTGCATATGCAGAGTGTGTATCGTCTTGATAGACAATCTTTGTAAGCGCATGGCAGCTTCTTCGCTGTCCCCGTCTTTGTTTCGTGTGCAAGCAGCGCCACATGCTGGTGGTACTATAGTAGTAGAGGTGGTGGTTGACGCAGTATCATTAGTATTTTTATAAGTTACAGTTACATACAGGAATATTTCGTGAATTCTGTGAAGCACCTTGAAACTTTTCAAAATTACTGTTTTCATCCCATCGTGATGGCGACCACCTCAGCGATACACATGCACGCTGCTCTTCAGTATTCAGCCACACGCGCGCGCGCGCGCACACACACACATTTTCTTTCTCAAGCATTTTTCTACATTGATCCATGTATAGCACTTACATGATTCATGAGTGGCCTATAAATAATAATACTGAGGAACAAAAGTAAAATTGTGATTAAACATTTAAGGTTATGCATTTTTAAATTTGCATTTTGCATTTTTTTGGATTTTGCAAACGTTTAAATGTCAACCACACTGTAACATTCCTTTCATTTTCACAGATCTTGTTTTACTATTAAATAAGTAAATCTAATTTCAGGGAAAATGTTATAAGATAACCTGCAGAAGTTTTCCTCCCCTCCTCAAAACTGTGTCCAACTCAACATACGAAACATTTAACTACCAAGAAGTATTTACCTGAAGAATTGTACCAGGTATGGTCACTGCATACCCCTTACGTAACTCATCCTTCTTCATTATTTTTATTTTATGTTGGCCTTTTCCTCAGTTTAAACTGTAGCACAGATGCTGTTCATGGTGAAGCATTTCAGAGGGAATACTCACTAAAACTTTGGGCTGTCCTGGATTTACAAGAATTGGAAATTTCAGAAGTTTCAACATCAGTAGACTGATGCTTCCTTGTCAAACTTGCAGTTTTGTAGTTATGTTGCCATCCAAATTTGAGGAAAGGTTTGTGTTAAAATGCAGAAAACCTGATTACAAAAAATCTGTCTTGTGCATATAAAGTCATCCATCTTACAGTCATGGTTCAAGCAAACAGCTCAGTCTAGTCAAACTCGGAAATATAAATATAGCCGCTGGACATTTTTCCAACCAGCAGGTGGCACTGTGCAGCTCTTATAAAGCTCAAGATCAAGTAGATCATGACAGTCAATGCAATGAAACTCTATGATTACCCTATTAAAATCGTAGTAGATGTAAAACTTCCAGAAAACGCAAACAGCTCCTGACCTGACTGATTGTGATTCGTTGAATTTAGTCTATTACTTATTTCATTTTGATTTCAGATACTTTATTTCCTGACTACTTGAAAGTATTGTACATGAGATTTACATATCCAGCAGAAAGATGGAAGCATATTAGGATGTATTTATGGTTGCGTCCTCCTCTCCCTTATCGTGGTGGAGTGGTTTGTGTGTCCCAGGGATCCCTGTTGTCTGGAGGCTTTTGCCCCAGGTAGGGTCTCCCCAGGCAAATTGGTCCTGGGTGAGGGGCCAGACGAAGAGCAGTTAAGATGACGGTTATGTGAGGACGATTAAGGGAACTGTTTAGCCTGCCTGGGATAGGGTTACTGGGGGCCCACCCTGAAGCCAGGCCTGGGGAGGGTGCTAGAGGGAGACTCTCCGAAGCATGAAGAGGTGGCATGGGCCCGCCCTCCTATTGGACTGCAAGAGCCTGGCCATTGGGACACCTCTGTGGTGGGGAAGGAGCCTGAGCATGAGGTTGTGCCATATCACCTTGATACAGTCGGGCTTACCTCAACCACAGCCTGGGCTCTGGAACCAGTCTCCTGAAACTTTGTTTCAGTCTGAAGTTGCCCTCAGTTACAGGCGGCAGGCTGGGGTAGGTATCCTTTTAGTTTGCTGCCTGTGCATTGGAGTTTTCACTCCAAATTTGGGCCAAAAACAGGTTTGTGTTATGCGCTGAACAACAGTTCAAAGTACCCAGCCTCAAGGAGTCGCTCCAGGGTGCTCCATCCAGTGACGCCTTTGTCCTACTGGGAGACGTCAGTGCTCACACGGGTGACGACAGCGAGACCGGGAGGGGCGTGTCTGCCTGCTTGATCTGAACCCAAGTAGTGTTCTATTATTGAGCTTTGGTGGAAACCACAGCTTGTCCATAACGAACACCATGTTTGAATATAAGGATGTCCGTAAGTGCACCAGAGCAGATCGATGACCGATTATATAATTGTATCGTCAGATCTGCAGCATCATGTTCTGGACACTGAGATCAAGAGAGGAGCTCAGCTGTTAACTGATCCCCACCTGGTGGTGAGTTGGATCAGGTGGGTGGTTGGTGGCAGTGGTGGTAACCCCCGAACCAGATGATGGAGAGGTGAAGGAAGCCATATAGCTAAAGGAGTCCTACTGAGCTTGGTTAACCTGTGGGACGTCTGCGGCAGCTGATGGGTACCAACAGCCAAGTGGAGCACTACTGACTTCAACTGAGGATATAGGTTCCTGGCCTCTCCCTTTGAGGTAGGGTGGAGAGTGCAATCATGCAACAGAGGAACAGATAAGAGCTGCTGCTCCTCCACAGTGAAAGGAGGCATTTGAGGTGGTCCGGGCATCTGACTAAGGTTAGTCCTCGGTGGGTTTGGGCTTTCAAGTCAAGGATCTGCACTGGAGGGATCGGCACAGTTTTTCCAAGTATGTATGGCTTGGTTTTGATAGTGGTGGTGGAGAATGCTGTCTGACATGTCAGTGACTGCATGTGAGCCATAGTTCAGTGACCCTTTGTGCCATGTGGATGGTGGCAGTCCTTCAGGATAGAAGTATTCATTTAATGATAGCATAAAGGTGATCACTGAAAACATTTTTGTATTGGTTTGCAATGGCACGAGCCATGGCAATAAAATACCCCTCAACAGAATAATATAGCCCCCCCCCAGACACTATCATTAAAGGGGTTCAAGGGTTCAGTTTTTCTTGTAATCTGTCACCTGTCTGTTTCTTTTTCCAGCTGCAAATGCTTCACTTTATTCACGAGTTAGGGGCCCGTTTTTCTGGTACTTTTAAAACTGGTTCAGCTGAGCTTTTCTCTTTGTCAGCAGCTGCATGCTGTGGCCAAAAATGTTGTAATGAGAGCAGTGAGACTGAAGCTGCAGGGAGGGAAACAAAACACAGAGCTTAAAGATGCTAGGAAAACTCTGAAAGCTTAGAGGGATAATAGATGATGGCTTCCTAACTGCGGGCAGAACCTTTAAAATGACAACATTTATCAGTGTTTTTTGAATCAAATATTGATTAGTGTAGCTTTAAAATAATTATAAAGTTACACACACACTCATCAATTTATCAGTTAAAGCAACTTCCTTTCAGTGGATGTGTTTAAAGTTTTTTTGTACACCAGTTCTCTGACCATAAAAGCCAACAATCTTAACCACTTAAATAATCAGCAGGATACAAATTAGAATGAAAATATTGCAGCCAGTAATTAGTCGTCAAAACTGAAACTCAAGCCAACTAACATGCTTCTGTTTTGTCTCTGTGCAGGATCAATAAAGCGTCACATAATTCTACACATGTGCACACGCATACATGTTGAACCAGAACGTCCTTCAGTGCCAACGTTGTGTCACGTGAAAAGAGAAATATATATATATATATATAAAAAAAAAGATTTTACTGACTTGGTGAACTGCCCATTTGATCTGGTAAATCTGTTTGTGCAGAGACACAAATACAAAAATGAATAAATAATGTTTCTGGCTCTGTGAAGGTTGTCAGCAGCCTTTGTGGTTAGAGAGCGTCAAAAGGTCACAAGTCTGATTTCCCACAGTCCCTGAAGTGCTCCAGAGGAAGACAGCAAGTAGCGCAAGAGGTAACTGTAAACTAAAAGTATAAATAAAGTTAAATAAAGAGACATTTTAAATGTATATTTAAGTTTATTTTCCTGATTTAGACAAATAATGTTTTTTATCTGCAAATGCAATGACTTTGTAATCACGTGTTTACATGCACATTATCTAAATAAGCTATTATTTTGTTATTATTGTTTTTAAACAATGCAAACCTGGCTGAAAAAATACCAAAAATAGTTTTTTTTTTAATATTTAAATCAGAGCTGCATGTTTGCATTCATGCCACTGCATATAATCCAATAAATATCCAAAACCTCTCGGCTCCTTTCCCTCTTCTCAAGTGAAGAGTTAAAAATTTTGGAAATTCAGTTTGTCACCCACCTTTACTTTATGATCCGACCGGACCCACATGACAAAACCTGGAAGCAAATCCCCAAAGAACATTTGGTGAATTTCAATTCTGAGTGAGAGATTTCCATAAACTCTAGCGACACGCTACATGCACATTCACAGAACCACTTTCAAGATGACAGCCAGGACAGTGGATGCAAGAGGAGCAGTTTGTCAGGGGTTGTAGGAGTTACGTGTCCGGGGTCTGCACCCCTGTAGCTCATTGATCACGGAGGCTGGCAGCGAGGACGCACTGATGGGGTTGCAGATAGAACAAGCAGCAGAAGGCGGGTACAGGTCGTCCTCCCACCTTAGAACTCGGCTCTTAGCTTTGCTGGGCCCATTAACGGTCCTAGCACTTGGCCCATTTGTGATGTACGGTCTGCTGTTGGGCACCCTGCAGAGGAAGACGTCATAATGTACAACCGGTCCTTTGGAAGGTTTCAGCTTAACACTCTTGTTGACGTGCAGCTCCAAGTCGATGGTCACCTTACAGTGCAGGAAGAGACTGGTTATTGTTATGCGAATGCAAGAGTAAAGTGACAGAAATACACACAAGAATGCACAACTTATAAATAATTATCACACACCCACAGAAATTAATTCCTGAACAAAAGCCCTTATTCTTCTCTTACTCAATCCAATTATCTGCACGTTTTGTCTCTTCCTTTTAAAGCAGATTGGATGTAGCGGATTTATAGTATGATTTCAAATGCAAATGTCACCTTGTCAATTACATGGTCATCTTATAATATCTAAAGTATACACTATTTAAACTCAAGCATTAGTTTAAATTCCAAATAAAGCCACATTTATCTCACGGATCTCATGATAAGATAATAATGCAGGGGTCTAAGGTTATTTCAGCTGAACATTTGCCGTTGGTCACAGCTTCCAGTTCTTGGCCCGAGGATGTGCCATAGAGCCCTCGTTTCCTCCCATGTTTCCAGTTTCTCTCGAAACTACAAAGGCTTGAAATAAAATACAAAGTGCAAAAGAAAAAGTGACCTCGAGCTTTTGCAGGTTTAATGTTTGTTTTGATCCCATCAGTTTTTTACTGAAGCGGCTTACAGGTGTAACAGGACAACTCCACCAACAATCCTGTCAATGTTTCTGAGTGAATCCATAAAGCTAAACTGCAGGTAGAGATTAGACACATGCCTTGCTAGCGGCTCTTTGGCTGCAGGTAATGCTGAGCTCAGAGTGACAGAAATACATTATCTGGGAAGCCGGAATGTCTACAACAACAGATGACATTTCACGTGCTGGCGGTGCCTGAGAAAGTGTGTGGGGTTGATCTTCTGGAGACTATGAAGGAACCACCTGACAGGGAGGCTAAATAAAAACTGCTGCTGGTAGTTTGGTAGTTAGCGTCACCAGTTTTAGTCGCTTACGTTGAATTAGCAAACTGGCTGACTTTCATCTGTAAAGTTTTGTAACTGCATTGTACACACGCACGCACACACACACGCACACACACACACACACACACACACACACACACACTATGCCAGAGTCCAAACAAAACACACAAAGCCTGATCACAACAACAAATGAACAGGCTAAAGACTTTATTTAGTCAGGGGCCCTCATCTTCATCATCACCATCAGACTACACGGCCTCTGTTAATAGCGATGGGTCACATCACTCTTAGCTTTGTAAAAGTCGCTGCCATTGCACTACTGCTGTCAAACATCTCACTCACTCACATGGAGGAAGGGCGGAAGGGGGGGGGGTGATTACTGTGATTCAGGCTGGTAATGTATCACCAAATTTCCATTAGAAAAGAAGCCAGAGGGTCCTGTTCTGATCAACAGCATTCCTCCAAGCCTCATTAGTAAACTAGACGGTGCCAGAATGATTCATTTAGAAAGTGGGAGGTGGTGGGGTAAGAAATGCTCTCTTACTCCCCCTCTTGCTTTCCATCTTGTTCCTTTCGGTCTCAATCCCTGCTTTTAGGGCAGTTTTGTAAGGCACGCTGTGTACGTGTGTGCGCACACACGTGTAAATTTAAATTAAGAGCACTTGTGCAGTTATCTAGTTGCTCCTACAAATGTCACTTTATCTCTGTTTATCTGTAAAAATGTCTCTGACTTGCGCATACATGCATGCATGATTGTGTGTGCGTGTGTTTGAGTGTGCATGCCTCCTTCATGCACCCTACTATTTGTGTGTCTGCACCAGCCAATCACGACGGCCACTTCATGATCCTAGCACCATCATTCCACCACACCATCAGCCAATCACAGGCTGCCGATGAATTCCAAGTCCCAGCAGGTTTTAGTCGGAACAGAAGAGGAAGAAATCTTCACATGCCTTCACCATGTTCACTCTTCTATTTCTGCCCCCCCTTTACTGCTCTTACCCTCCCCCCATTCTTCACACCTCTGATAGTGCATTTTCTCCCTAATGTCAAGCTACAAAGAGAGCAGTTTTTGATTCTAAATAAAAAGAAAATGAACTCAGCTCAGTTAACTCAAATACGCGTTCTTGATGTCCTTGTTGCACTGTTCTTATTAGTGGAACCTTCTTCTTCTTCATGACATTTCAGACGGAATAAAACTAATTTTCACAAATTCACACATCACAGATTATGCCAACATCCTGATTCAAAAAATGAATCATAACATTTTAACGAATCCATCCATCCTCTTGTCCAGCGGTTCTCAAACTTTTTCCGTCATGCCCGACTTCAACAATCTTTTTGTTCCGCATGACTTCAATCCGAGGTCGTTCGCGTCCCACCTGTCATGACCCTGTGCCCCACAGTCTGAGAAACACTACTCTTATCCAGTTCAGGGTTGTCAGGGTGCTGGAGCCTCTTCCCTCTATCACAGGGTACACCCTTGACCAGTTGCCAGTTGTCTTACTCAACATGACGCAGTGTTCATTCTGTAAATTATGGAAATATTTTGAGGAAAGTGTGATTTTGGATGTGGCCATCTTATTGTTGAAATGTCCCTAGGCCTATTGGCGTGTCTTCAGTTTCTCACTCAGATCCACGTCTTGCTTGAGACCAAGACAGCCATAATGTTTGAATCGAGGCTTCAAAACAAGGATTTTCAAACCTTGGCTGACCGAAGGTGCGACTGGAGCGAATTCCGGCCCTCACAGGGCAGCGATAAGGCGGAGTGTAGTCCATCACAGAGCAACCGCAGAAAGACGGACAACCACATTCTCATATCTACACCCACGCCCAATTTAGAGCCACCACTTAACCTGTACACGCATGTCTCTGAAATGTAATTACATTTTTTATTGTGATCGAAACTATGAGCTAAAATTTGACTAGAGTCATAACAAGGACGGTACAATGGGTATTTGAGCTGTAAGTGGCAACTGGACAGCTGTGTTGCAGAAGATTACAGCTGTGTGAAGAGATTGCAGGGTGCAACACTGAACCTAAAGTAGAGTTAAGAGCACTTTTAATGCTCTGATATTCTGCAGTCTATTTCCAGATGACCGTAAAGCTGCATAAGAGTCGCTTAATCTGCCTCACCCATCCGTGCATGTGTGTGTGTGTGTGTGCGTGTGTGTGTGTGAAGGCAGGGGAGGCTGGAGGTCACTGCATTTGGATCTCGTCTACTCAAACTGTAGCCTCAGTGTGGGTTTCCATGGCAACGATGCCCTCTGTCTGAAGATGCACAAAATCGCTGCCAGCAGCAGCTAAGTGAAAGCGAAGAGCAGAAGAAGAGGAAGAGAAGGGTAAAATGTTTAAAGGTTTATCGGGCGTGGAGAACACACACACACACACACACACACACACACACACACGCACACGCTCATAAATATCAGCTTTTACTGCTGCAATGAATGTAAATCAACAGGTTTCTGTTTTTACTCGCAGGGATCAGCGGACGGTCTGTTAGCATCCACGTTTCTGCTTAAAATCAGTACCGTTAAAAATCGTCCAACCTCCCATTATCATCCTTCTTACAGTGAAGCTTTGTGAAATATTTTGCGGCGTTGACCCTTGCCCTCATTAACTAATTCCTTTGAACAACACAAACACATCATTTATGTATTACATAAGCGTACGGCTGGGAAAACATTCATTAGTTTTCAGTGCTGTAGCTCTGTTTTCTGCAAATGCACTTTTATTAGCAATGAATCAGTGTTATCTGAACTGTAGGTTATTTATTTAATAGGTCTTTCATCTTTTTTGGGATAGAGATTTACTGTTTTCCATGTTCCGTGATACGTGACCTCTCCAGTACCTTTTGTTTTGGATACACTGAAGAAAATGTGGGATACAGCAGCACATATGATGCTCAAAAAGTCTACAGTGACGATCATTTAGACAAGTTGTAGGATTAAAAATAGGCTTCTATCTATTCCAGAATCATCAGCTCATCCTCAAAAGGTTACATCTTCACTGAAATGATGACATACAAATCCCCTTTTTTTTGTTTGTTTGCCCGTGTCATGTACAGCCACTAACGGGCGAGGAAGGGGGAGAGCACTGATAGAATAACGAGTATAGCCCAGTAAAAAACACCACTCTCAGGTGAGTAAAGCTCCATTAATTCATCTTGTATCCCTGACTTTTTTGTCTCAGTAACACCACACTCACAATAAAGTTGTTTTTAGGCCTTCTCTGGTATAGCAGAAATCTAGTAGGTCAAAAACATTAATGCACACACTGAATAATGTCCTGGAAAATCAGCACCAGCTAGTTCGACATCTTCTCCAAATTCACATCAAAATAAAGCTCGTAGTCAGTCCAGGTACCGGCTCAAAGTGGTTCAAGTCTACAAATCCCACAACCTAACCAGTTCAGGAACCCATCACAGCTGCCTCACCAGAATGCACCCAAGAGTGATGAAACTGCCCAAATAGTTCTTACCTCAGCAGACACAGATGTGTCTATATTCACCATAGCTACATATTTATTATCCTCAGTAATATATGCAGTAGTGCATTTTTAAATGTAGGCATCACAGCTACAACTAGGCGACAATGAAGATTGAATCAAAATATGAAAAAGAAAAAAAAAGGTTCAGCAGCTATGCATTCGGATTGACTGTTGAAAATGATAGAACTCTATTATCCATTTTAACTGCGTTCTTGTGGCCTTATAAACAAGCACATGAAGGTTCACTCGGTCACAGTGTTGCTCTTAGAGGGATGACGGCACCACCACCCCCACCCTCTCTCTCTGTAATGTAATGCCCACTTGTTGCCATGGAGTCCAATGCTACTTTTGGCTTCACTTGCTTCAATTCAGAGGACTGTCCTTTAGTGTGTGTGTGTGTGTGTGTGTGTGTGTGTGTGTGTGCGTGTGTGCGTGTGTGTGTGTGTGTTTGAGCATGTGCAGTCATGTGCTACTGCATGTGCCAGCTTCCACTAGTGTGTATGATAGGCTGGCAGGAATAAAGAGGATGATAATCGCGGTGCTGATGTTTTTGTAGCTCACCGACTGCTGTTTCCTATTCTGCATTTTTAAAAAGTCTTTTCATGGACCCCCCCCCGGTCTATTTATTTGAAGAAAGGGAAGGGCTCCCAGACCTTCCCCCACCCTCCACTCATCAGCAACCTTCCAGCCTGGGAAGGATCCACCACAATGAGGTTGTTTAACCCAACTTTTTCTCGGTGATCCAAAGGAGAAACCTGACAAGAGGCTGCAGGCCTTTAGCCTCATTTAAGGCCCATTCAGGGTCTTTTCCAGCCCTTGGTAAATGTGTTTTGTTGTTGCTGTACTTTTATCCTTGTGGTAAACTATTTTAATTTAATGGTTTTAAAGTGATCCCCCACTCTTACGAAAAAGGTCTCATCTAAAGAGTTAACATTGCAGACTCAGGTTTGGACCAAAGTTACAAAAAAGTAGACAATGGTGCAACCTATACAGGTCTGATTGACTCACCAGAACTTGTCTTGAAATGTCTGTGATGAAGACAAAACTTGTCTTGAAACACACAACACCTGATTTCATTCAGTCATTTGCAATCGAAAGGCTGAGTGACTCCACCCATAAAAAGAGCCTTCAAGCTTCCCTCCTCGTGCACCTCTGGACTGCTACTAGCACGGATGCTAATCTGAGATTGCAGCAACCTATGGACTTGAATTTCATTTGGGAGAATAGGACAAAGCCACAGGGAACAAAATCTGCCTGTTAGTTTGTGTAACTGGTGACAATTGTGGTGGTTTATCCAAAAAAAAAAAAAAAAAACAGGGCACGGCCCCGGCGGGCCGGGCGGGTGTTTTG
>VUQK01006598.1:47861-63682 GCA_015106715.1 Bujurquina vittata | reverse complement strand
TTGGGAGAAAAGGAAAAAGCCACAGGGAAAAAAATCTGCCTTTTATTTTTTGTAAATGGTGACAATTGTGGGGGTTTATCCAAAAAAAAAAAAAAAAAACTAGGCACAGTTCAGGTTGTTCGTGCTGGAGAGCTGCTTCAGGATGTTTACAGTGACTCCAGGGCAGGGTGAGCAAACTACAGGCCGTGGGCCACACCCGGCCCGTTGGTCTTTTTAATGCGGCCCGCCAAAGATTGGTATAGAATTGCCCAAATCAAATCACATCGTAATTATGAGTATTTTTGAGGATTCTGGGAATTGCTGCAACACCAGACTTTGGTGCACTGGCAAAAAAACAATGATCCTACTAAAATTAAATGTAAGTGTTGAAGCTATTTGTGGGTTATTTTTACTGGACAGTAAGTATTAACACTGTAATGGCTTTTTTATGTTTATGTTTGATATGTTTGCATCTGGTGCTGGACCGGCCTGTCAAATTTCAAAAAGTCAGTGTGGCCCCAGAGCCAAAACGTTTGCTCTAGGGGGCAAATTCAAGGTGTGTAACTCTGTGAAAGTGCAAGCTCACAAAAATCATGTCAGTTTGACACACAAGTTGGTACTAAATCTCTGCACATGCAAATTCACAGATGGGCAATTGCAAAAGGAAAGAGGAACAGGGCTTATAGGAAGCAGTCCAAACGTAGCAGGAGTGCTGCAAGTGGCGCATGTGAAAATAACCAAAAGCAAAGAGAAGGGGACAGTGGCCAATTTTACATCATGGACGATGTCTTTTTATGGGTGGACAGGCTTGGACTATTATGACTTCCATTTGAATAGACTGCATATAAAATCTAAACACAGCCACTGGTAACCAATTTGTTTTTGAAACCACATTGTGAATCCAGTGCCGTCTGGCTGTTTCGAAACTGAACATGGTCAGCAAAGGGTGGATCTAAGCAATGGACAGTGTCCGCTCATATGTGAGTGACTTGTACAGAGCTTTGCTTCGCAAACAGTCAGACGCTCTGTGCATGAATATATGCAAGTGTAAGTGTGAATATGTGTGTGCTTGTGTCGTCTGGTGTAAAATTTCAGCATCCTAAAAAGAACATTAGATTCAGCAGAGTAGAGCTGACATACGGGACTTGTGCATAAGCATTTATTAATTTTTCCATCTGTGCCTGAAAAAAGTCAATTCTGTGTAAAACAATATTTTGTCAAGCGAAAGCTATGGTAATAATTTCCCCGTGTGCTGCAGTAGATTTTACAGCATTTAAGTGCAGCAGATGTTGTTTCATCCAGAAGTGTTATTTATTCACAAGTGTGAGGTGGTCTGCACGGCGTGTGTGACCAGCTGGAAATAGGGAAGCATCTCTGGAGACAGGAAACATGCAGAAGCAGCAGACCGATTCCTGGTGTTTGCGCTCGTGATTTATGTGCTGTGAGGGCAATTTTTGTAACAGTAGACCCAGTGTCACCTCTGGAGATGAATGAAGTCAGTCATATCCTCACATCTTTGACTTTTTATTTTCATCCCTCTAGCTTTGTAATGAAAATGTCATTTCTGCATAAACTGTTTCATGACTTTTTATGTTGCATGTTGCATGTCTAAAGTTGCTTCATTATCAAAAAAAAAATATATATATATTTTTTAAATCAACCTGCGTGGGACATTTAATCACGTATGGAGGTTATCGACCCCATTCCTCCAACTCAGCACCTGTAACTTTATTTTTATTTATCATATATTCATTTGGAATATTCTATCAGAAATGTGATCCTAAATGTAAGGACCACCTTCACAACATACTTCAGGACTGACTGCTGTGTATAATCTTAAACATCATTTTTAATAGTTTTTTTTTCAATAAACTAAAAAAAAAAGTTTTAATAGAACATAAAAATGTTTTTTAAATAACCTCAGCAGGCACACAGTAATCCCTGAGTCCTCCCGGTGTGTGTGTGTGCATTTGTGTTCAGTTCCATTAAGGTACAGAAATCAACACTCAACTTTTGACCACATTTTTTTGCATCTGGACAAAATGAGCATCTTATGATTAAGCAAAGTTGTTTTTTTTTGTTTTTGTAACTTTATGCTAAGGCCAGAGAATCATAATGCTCTGTACACAAACAAAGGTCGGTCTCTTTGCAGCTTTAGTGCACCCACAAGTGTTGGCCTGCATCAAATTATCTCAGCTGCCGCTGAGAAGATTTAGCTGTTTCCTAAATTTGAATTGTGCTCCAAAGATACCCGCTAAACCGTCTCCACGCCAACTCCATCTGCCGATTAAAGTCAAATAAGACTGAGTGGCTTCCAACAGCCACTCAGTCTTACATGTGATGCTACATATCAATATTACATAAAATCTACGTGTAGTAAAAAGGCATAAACTAAATAAGCTGTTTGGAAAACAACTGTTAACTGTAGGTGTGGTGACACTGATCAACCTGACTAATGAAGTAAGCAAGGAAGTACATTTATGACAAGGACCGAAGAAGCTGCATTCAAAGCCATGCAGAGAGCGTTGGAATTCAGGGGAAAGAAAAGGAGGGGAGGCGACACTGAGGTAAAACACAGGATCCACAGAGGTCATGTTAAAAAGGTTTATTTCAACAACTGTCTGAATCTTGTTTGTTTATTCTCTGTTTGAAATCCCAAAAAAGTACAAAAAAAAAAACAAGTACATCAAAGGATTAGAAATCACATCAATGAAAACCAAGACACATTGTGTTGCTTCTTTTAAATCAATCCAAGCATTTTTTCTCCAATATGTATACATACTCACTGGATTAGTCAGACAAACATCAAAACCTCTCAGTAGCTTTATCTTTTTTCTTTTTTTTTTACAATGACGTTTTACGTACGTTTTAAACTTCTGTATGATTTCTTTCTTTTTACAAAATACACCAATGCAGGCAGGGGAGAGTGTGTGTGTGTGTGCGTGTGTGTGTGTGTGTATACATATAAGCGTGGCTTTGTCGTCATCTTTTCACACTGTGTGTGTGTGTGCGTGCGTGTGTGTGTATGTGTGCAGGTAAGAAAGATAAGGGACAGCAGAGTGACAGCAACAAGGGGGCAGGGCTGCGAAACAGGGGTGTGGCTGGATGTAAGGGGGTGTTGCAGGGCGGCGGCACGGTGCGGCTGGCGGGGGTGGGGGTTACTTTCACCTGGGGCAGTGACGGCGGCGATGGTCATGTATGCTTTTGTGCGGCGACTGGAGGCCGCTTTGTGGCAGTGTTGCCGTGTCGGAAACGGGTACAGACTGTGTTGGTTGGCTGGTATACTGGCTGGCAGGCTGGTTGATTGATTGGTTGGTTGACCACTCAGGTGCACACGGCAGTGGATGGACAGCGAGCAGGGAGGGGTTTGTGGGCACCCATTGCCGGCGCACCTTGTCGTTTTTCGGTGTTGTACTGATGGGTTGCTGGGGTTGTTTTGTTTCACATCATGTTGTTCTGCAGTGAGTTTACCTCCGAGGAGTTCTCCTCGCCCAGGACCTTGTGGTTCTCGTGTTTGGGGGTCAGAGAGTTGTGGATGTTGAGGGAGTCATCCTCCTTGGGCGGGGCCTTCACCGGGTCCTCCAGCTTGTTCTGGGAATTAGGATCATCCTACCCAAGAAGTGGTGGAGGAGGAGGGGATGGGGGAATAAAGTACAGTTAGAATCAAAGAAGTAACTATGAGTTTCATTTGTAGTGCAACTTTGAAACCCTGCGTATTGGTGGAAAACTGCTTTTGAATTAATTTACACTTTTTTATACTTTTCCTCTGCTGTGAGATTCTTTAGCAAACAAATGACCAACCCCCCCACATTAAGTGATTCAGCAATTTAAAATGTATGCCCAATTCCAACATTCAGTGTTAGTTCAGGCAGTATTTTGTGCTTTATGCTCCAAGGTCAGGAGAAGATGTGGTGAATGGATATACGGCCACATCCAGTCACCATCCTGCAGTTAACATTATTAAAACTCCAATTTTTCAGAATCATGACCAAGCATTTCAGTTTTTCAGTCAAACTCTAATCATACCCTGAAAATAGTTTATTTTCCACGACCATTCATTTGTGATCTGCCCCAAACACACAAATTCTGTGACGTTAGCACCGGCACTAAACCGAATCATTTATTTTACAGAATCATCCAACACTGACATTCCTATTCTGCTGACAAGAGAACCAAAGTGAGCTTTGGCTCAACACACTTTGGAAGAATTTAAATTTGCCTTTAATTTCATGCATGGAAACAGATTCCGCCTTCACGCTTTAAAGGATCACACTTCAGTGTTTATGAAGTTTTAGCTGCTTAACTACAAATCTTGCCTTTTTTTGAATAATTTATTTTAAATTTGTATTAACTGATTTCCAGTCATTTACATGCATTATTAAAACGATTAACAGAAGCCTGATTGAGTAATCCATGGCAGATAAATTTTTTTTTCATTTGTCTGCACTTAATTTCTGTTAACTGCATTAGTGCATACGTGCAGACATCTGGACATGACGCAGAAAAGTGTGAAAAGTTAAATATTGATATACTCAAACCAGCAAAATGCCCATGAAAATGCATTATGTAATTTAAAGCTGTCACAAGTGTAGAATACCAAATGGCCTTGCATGCGTGTAGAGCATGGGAAGCTGACAGATGCTTGTGCATATATCAGTGTGAGTGTGGGGGGGCTTTATTGTGTCAGATCATTGTGTCCTGAATGGAACAAAAAGTTCTCTAGGGTAGACTTTATATATGTGTGGGAGTTTTTGTGTGACTGTGGATAGGCATTCAGGTATGAATACTTACTAATTCTATATATCCATTAAAAAACTAACAAACACAAAATATCTGAACAGGTTATTCGGAACTTATTGATTTGTCTTTGATTTCTCACCCTAAAACAGGATCATACAGCGAAATCTTAAAGTTACCCATAAGAGTGTTTGAAATTGTGTTTTTTCTGTACTTAAATCTTACTTCCTAACAGACATTTAGAATGCAAAGTACAAGTAAGTGGGAATGGTGAAGGCTGAATTCTCTTTAATGCTAGAGCTTACTGGAAACCTAAATAAAGCCAGCTAATGTTAATGTTCTAAGTAATGAGAGGTGCTTTTCTTGTTGTGACAGGAAAAATATCTACCATTAAAAAAAATATATTGTTATTCTTATGTAACCATTAAAATTATTAAAATTATTCTTATTCTTATACGTTCAAGTGTATGGTCACATAGGCCATGAGACCAGTAGGTGACCCCCTGGGAACCACAGGTTGCTATGGAAAAATGTGCATTCCCTGTCTGGTTGGTGAGTTGCTGAGAGTCACCGGGTGAAACTGTTGCAGAGAGCTTTACAGTGCTACACCAAAAACCTCCTTGCTCTGGTTGATCTGGTAGATTGCTGCAGTTATCCTTAGTTTGCATGTTAGTTGCTGACTTGTCTGCAAACACTCACCAACTTGAAAAAGTGCAACACAACCCGTAAACAGAGAACGATTAGAGTAAAAGTTATTGCAAGGAGGTTTTTGCTGCAGAACTGGGACTGATTTCACCAAGCGACAGACCGCAACCTCCAGCAACCATTCGCCAACTGGGGAACACACATTTTTGCCGGGTTGCCAGGTCTCGGTCACACTGGTTGTTCTTAGGCTTGTGTGACTGAGGCCTTAAAGGGTCAGCTAGATTTAAAAATGTCTAATAATGGGAATGGGAACCAGAAGGAATCCACAATGCATGGTAACTCTTCACTTTAATTCCTACCATTTTGCATTCATAAGGAATAGAGAATATTTATAGAATTTAAGTAACTGGTTTATAAAACACTTGAATATTATCATAACATTAGCATGTAATGAAAGTTTATAATATGCAGTATTTGTGAACATCAGAATGTCAGAATCAGATATTCAGAAAAATGCAGGTATTGTAATCAAATCTGATCTTAGTAGCAGCCATTTCAGTGCTTTAAAGGCTCTGCTGTTTGAAATTTATCATGCTTGGCTGCTATGTTGTGTTTGGTTGAGGAGACACAGAGGTGAGCTGCATGAGCAACACCAACCCAGCCACCCGCCCAGCCACCCTCCTTACCCCTTCAGGCAACCCAGGAAGCACATGCACATCCACATGCAAGACCCTTATAATACACCCCATGGATAGTAATGACTGCTCATGCAGCGCACCCTGCCTCCTCCTGCGTCACCTCCACCATCCATTTAGTGTCCCGAAACAAAAGAAAATGAACAAAAAATAAACTGTCCACCCTTCTTGATTACCTGTGGGTACCACCGTCACACACACCCACGCAGTCGCTGGAGGAAAATGTTGTGTTTTAGAGGTTTCAGTTTAATTAATCTGAATTTAATTAAGGTCAGAGGGGAAAAATTGATTGCAGAGTCCATTTTAGCTCTGTTTTCCAGCCTCTTATCCCCATTAATTTTGCATGGCATCATCGACCCTGCTGCGCTGAGGCATCCTGGGGCGTCAGTCTGAGCCTCGCTGTCACACTCACAACCACATGGGCACACCCATACAGCAACAGCAGAGTATGCCGAGTTAGACACATTCATTCGCACACGTGCGCACATACACAAACGAATCAAATTCCACACCCTGAGGCCTGTGCCATTCACAAACACCCCATAAGTGAATGTTTGCTTTTGAATTCAATGGCACTTTTAGAAAGGAAGAGCAGTGAGAGCATTTACCCGCTGGCCGCTGGCCTAGATAGTAACTTCAGGCAGGACGTGTGGATATGTCACTTCCATGGTTACGGGATAGGGGCCCTCTTTCCTCCCGTCAGCGTGAAACTGTAAAATGTTTGTGTTTGTTGGATTTCATTGTTTTAGTGCATGAGTGGAGGGGGTGAGGGCATTGAGTGGGCAGCAGTCACAGAGTCATCAGGACTTTTGAGTGGGTTTCAATTTGGGGGAGTGGGAACAGAGAAAAACAGGGCTTGGATGATGATGGTGATGATGATGGAGGCACATGGACAGATCCTGGCGTCCTTCTGTCACTTTCTGGATTGTGATTTGGTTTAAAGGTCCTGTACAATACGCCGAAGCATTGGGAAATGACCTAATATTGCTCTTAAGATGCATTTTTACTGTAACAAACATATGATTGAAATAAGAGCCACACATATCCAAACAACTATGACTGTAACCTGCCATTAAATTATGTGGTGACATCCATTTAACCCTCAGAATGAATTTAACTTATTCTCACTGCAATGAAGTGTCGTGGTTGTTTTAGTTGGCCTTGGTCCCTGTTGTATTTGGTGTTTTTTGGGGGTTTCTGTTTTCTTCTTGTCTTTCCACTTTCTCTGTGTTCCCCTGTCTTTGTCATAATGTTTAGCATTAGTCTTCATGTCGCAGTGTTAGATATCGTTTCACTTTTGTTCCTTTCCTGTTTCCTCCTTTTGTTCTCCACAGAACCTTCCAAGGTGTACACCCAGTGGCAAGAGAACAATTTGAGAACAGCACCTCACCGAGCCAGGAGATGGAGGGATACCGGAAGAGCAAATGGGAGAAGGATACAACACATAACACTGAACAGTGGCTAGTGGATCTAAGAGAAGACCACCGTGACCTCCCTGAACAGGCTCCAGTGACCAGCACAGTAGCAAACATTCAAGAAAGGGTCTCACAAATGAATAGCTGGACAGAACCGGGCCCTGATATGATCCACGCCCACTGGCTAAAGAAGCTAACTGAACTCCCTGAGCACCTGGCAGCACAAATGAACCAGCTGCTAATGAATAAGACACACCCGGAATACCTGACCAGAGGACGGACAGTCCTGATTCCCAAGGATCCCAAAAAGGGGCCGGTCCCATCCAACTGCCAGCTAAGAACCTGCCAACCTTGATTGATTACAAGAAAGCCTATGACTCTATGTCTCACACATGGATGCTGGAATGCTGAGAACTGTACAAGATCAACAGCCTTCACCAGGAATTCAATGGGGATGTAGAGAACAACACTAGAGGCCAACTTCAAGTCAGTTGCACAAGTCACCATCAAGTGCAGGATTTACCAAGGAGCCCACTGCTGTTGAGGGTTGTCAGATTCCCTGCTGGGATAATAAGCTGTCTAAAGAAGGAGATAGGAGCCACTGATGTCAAGACAAGAAAGCTCCTTACCATGCATGAAGGGTTTCACCCCAAATCCAGCGCCCTGAGACTGTACGCGGAAGGAAGGTGGCCGAGGACTAGTGAGTGTCAGAACCACTATCCTAGATGAGACAACAAAGATCCATGAATACATCAGGAAGATGGCCACAACGGATCAGGTGCTTAGTGAGAACCTCATGCAGCAGAAAACCAGAGAAATAAGAGCAGAAACATCAGGAACCATCATGAAAGGACAGGCCTCTGACTGCATGTACCACCGGAAGATCAAAGAAGTGGCTGATATCAAAAAATCCTACCAATGGCTGGACAAAGCTGGACTGACAGCACAGAGGCACTAATCATGGCAGCACAGGAACAAGCTCTGAGCACAAGATTGATAGAGGCTGGGGTCTACCACACAAGGCAAGACCCCAGGTGCAGGCTGCGCAGGGATGCTCCTGAGACAATCCAGCATGTAACAGAGTGCAAGGTGATAGCAGGCAGGGCATACATGGAAGGCCATAACCAATTGGCTGGGATAGTATAAAGGAACATCTGTGCTGCGTATGACCTGGAAGTCATTAGGTCAAAATGGGATACGCCCCCACAAGGTGTGGAACTTCCAGATACAGACAGACAAACTAATGATGACCAACCAACCGGACATAGTAGTGGTGGACGAGAAGAAGAAGAAAGCCGTAGACGTTGCAATACCAAGTGATGGCAACATTAAGAAGAAGAAACATAAGCTCAATAAATACCAAGGACTGAGAGAGGAGCAGAGGGGATGTGGAAGGTGAAGGTAACAGTATATATATATATATATATATATATAAAATTAATGTTTATTTAATAAACACGGTAGCTTCTAGTTAAGTACAAGAGTAAATATGTTTTGGATTTGTCAGGGACCTTAATTTAAGGATTTACTGTTTTAGCTACAAATCATTTAGATGGTGGTGTATTTACGTATCAGCGTTTCCTTCAGCTCTTTCCCTGCAGCTGGTTAACAATGTTTGAGAGTCGAGGCACCTTTGTGTGTTTTAGCATTAGCATTATGCTTGAACACACATCATATTAAAATATTTGCACTAGAATGTGTGTGTGCCTGTTTATATTTGCCTGCTTGTAAGAAAAGACCTGCCAGCACGCATGTGTATACATACTTGTTTGAGTTTACTGACTGATGTTTGACTCTGAGTTGGGTACGTGTCTATATAAGGACTGTGCAGAGTCCTGGGGGGGGGGCAGAGTTGGGACACTGCACAAGGGGCTTGTGTCTGCATGACTATTGCAGAAAGGAATTGCATCAGTGCTGCATCTTGACTTGGATCTGTAGTTTTTCAGTTTTTGTCTGTATGTATTTTATATTTTAAAGTTATGTGAATTCCCTTTTTAAAATAAGTCCCCCAGCATGCAACTGGATCTCGCCAAACAATAAATATCAGTTCAATTAATAATAAGTGAACAATAACCTTGTGTTTTATTGCTCAGAATGGATAAAAAAGTTCAATATGCTCACAGACCTTTGCATCACTGTAGATTATATAGAAAAATTTTAAGCTAATTTTTTTTTTCTTTCTACCCTATCTCCGAAAGCCTTCTTAAATTTCAAGTTTAAAGTTTTTCTCTTCTTTGTAACTGTAGAGCTGTGTGCTTCCTTCAGAACTCTGGACAGTTAGCATGAGCTATAGCAACAACAGTTGCCCCTAACAACAGCTATCTACTTTATTACCACAGATTCATCACAGAATTTGTTGTTTCAAGGTGATATTTATCACACTCAGCACAAAGGATCATATGAATGAATTCTATGACTTTAAGGCAGCATTTAGTAGTTTTTTTTTAAAATGCACATTTACACAGCAAACCTGCAGCCTTTCTACATCCGGTTAATTCTGTTATGATAAGTCAGCCTGAGAGCCAATTCAGTCGATGGGAATGAAATCCTCTTAGAAATCACAGCCGGCTCTGCCCCGTCAACTCATTTTCTGTGTGGAATTTATTTAGCATTGACAGAAAACAATTTCATTTCGGGGTTTGCTGCAGAGGAAACTCTGGCTGGACTCTGCTGGATTGGTGTGAAGGAAAAGGTTGAGGACAAGTGGGTCCAATCTACCACAGTGAATGAAACACAAAGTGTTCTATTACTGCTGGGAAACTTTAAGTGTTTTTTGTGTTATTGTACAGAAATGGCACCGTGTGTGTATGTGTGTGTGTGTGTGGGGGGGGGGCAATTTCTCTGTAGATTCTTCCTTTTCTGAAGGGTATTTCTTCTTCCATTAAAACCTTAGCGTGTACGTCTGTGTGCTATGGAGGTGATACATCGGCCGCCAGGCCATGTGACTAGGACCTCACATGGTCAAAAGATTCTCGTGGCAGAAAGATGCTGTTTTTATGTCTGTTTATGATTGGTTTGGATTTGCTTTGAATCTTTACTGTGTTTTCAAGGGCGATTTCACATCAGGCCATGGATGCATTGCAAACGCAAACTTGATAACCTCCAGTTTCAATTGAGGCAGGAACAGCTTTGTGTTAACTGATCTGGTATAACTGCGTTATTTGATTGAATTTTTCCTTGACAAAAATGTGCTTCACTAGTTTCCATAGCTCTTTAATTGAATTCTAATTTTCAGGACTCCCTCTTCTTTCACAAGGTGAGAAACAGACCAAGAGTAAGTTAGCTATTCTAGAAACCTCTCTGGGTAAACCGTGAGCTCCAGGAATCGCCTAAAGGTAAATCATTAAAATATATTAAATCACTTAAAGCATCTGCAAGCAAATGCTGTTAAGACTTTGGTTATTTGCATTTGTAGCTAAAGCAGAAAAATGTGAACAATTTAAACGGCTAAGTGTTACAAAAATGCTTATGAAGGGTTACTGCACTAATTCAATATTTTGCTTCTATAACATTGCATGGAACAGATTAACAAAAAGTAAAATTAAAGCTGCCGTGACTGACTAAGTTTTCATTCCTAGGACGACTTGCAAACTTTGAGTTTTACTAGATAGGGAACATGACAAAGCTTCTCTGCATTCAAAGAGGGCAGTACTCTGTTTTCATGAGCTAAGTAACTATTCATCACTGATAATCCAACAGTATCAGTGTAGGTCCCCTCAAATTCTTAATAAGTCATATTTAAATACCCCGTTTTTTTTCGTCCTTCGAAGAAACCTTCAGTTTAATGCTACCAAATAAGAAATGTTGTGCTTATTCGAACGAGCACCCTTTTGGCTAACACATACTAAACCTAAAGTAAAGCCTGCGAAGGCCAGCAAATAATGATTCTATAAAGGCATCCTATTCATCCTTGTGAATATTAAATGGAGCTCAGAGGTTACCAAATGTAAATTTGTCAGGTAAACAATAAATATTGGGTGTCTTTAATTTTAGTTGTGAGTCTGTTCGGATCTAGCACACACCACGTTTTCCCGACTGTACTATCCATGTTTGGGTTGTATTGATTCTGTGAGTGGGATAAGGCTTGGATCGGTTTGCAGAGAGTTGAAACGGGTGATTGACAGGGCCACAGTAACAATGAGAGAGCTGTTTGGGAAGGTGGAAGAGGGGGTCGGGACTATCTAACATTTGGGATTTGATCTTACCTCACAGTCGGACTCCTCTTTGGTCTTACACTCCCAGGTGTATCTGCTCATGGTTTTCTGAGGGGAGGGGGATGGGGCAAAGGGTTATACTCCTCAAAAACCATACAAGGCATCCTCAGAAAGACAGATGAGGACAGATGGAGAGAGAGGGAGGGTGAATTGGACAGAAAGCAAGAAGAGGAGTGAGAGGCACAACAGATCAGAGGTGATACAGGGAGATTAAGTGGCAGGAGAGACGGAGGCAGAAGAGGCAGACAGGAAGAGACAGAGACAGATAAAATAGAGACAGAGAGAGGGGTGGAGCACTGGAGACAGAGACCAGTAGTAGGAGTAACTAGACTTCCTCTCAGATGTCAGCTGATATTCCCAGCTGGCTACAGATGCTGGCTCTGCTCACAAACAGACTCTCTGGTGCTGCCGGGCTGCAACTCTGTATCACCAGAGTACGTACGTTGGATATTTCTGTTCAGGTCTCACTGTTAGTCTGGAAGGGAATTGAGGGCATTTGCTTTATTAGAGGATTATTTGGGGTTTATTTGGGGGAAACTGGTGAGTTGGTGTTGGTTTCTGGTTTGGGTAAGTTCATATGCAAAGGCCAATTTTGTATGTGGTTGGAAAACTTGTCGAAAGATTAATCTGGGTTGAATAGTAGTTGGAAACGTTCATGTTGCTGCAATCACAAGATAATGCTAGAAAAGGTAATCACACAAGTATGATAATAAGAACTTGCATTATTTTTCCTATTAATCAGGTTGGGTTCTGTTAAATTTATAATTATGCATGGAGTATCCAAAATTTTCATTAATACATGTCATGCATTTGTTTTACCCTTGGGCAGCGTCACTCTCACTAGAGTATTTTAACCTTGTGCTTCACTAACCTGAAAAAGACCCAGGTAGAGAAAATAAATATTGCTAAATAAAAAAAAAAAAATCTGAAATGCTCATTCTAAATATTGGAGGTCTCACTTCAGAATAAAAAAATATAAATTATGAATACACCTGCCGGCTAACATGTGAATCCTGCTGTCTGGACATTGCGTTTTGCTTAAAGGAACATTCTTGGAAATAAATCTTGCCCTCTTCAGAAAATACTGTTGCACAGCAAGTCAAACAGGCATTTTTAAATGCTCCATGTTTACTGGTCTGTGGTTTCTTTCACTGTTCATTTTCACCAGCTGACTAGAAGTCCGTGATGTGCCACAGCACTGCATTAGAAATGCGCGCTACACATGATTGTCGGGAATTTGGTGACACATTGATTACAGCTAAAAAGCGCTACTGGTAGTCAAAAACATCTCAGAGGGCAGCTTTAACCATGCTAATAGTTTACAAATACTATTCAGCCCATCGGGTGGGAGGGGATCGGTGGGGTTTGATGGGCTGTCCTGAGTTAGGAAGTAGAACAAATCAGGGATGATGTTAGAAAATGATGGCGAGTTTTTTATATATTTTTGTAGATGCTTCAGGGTTAAAAAAAAAGAAAAAGATATTTAGTTATGGCTACAATGAATGGCTGTGACAGTGTTCCCTCTTAAAGGAAGCGAGTCTGTGGTGCTGCATAAAAGAAATGAGAATTCAAGGTTAAAAAACAAAACAAAAAAAAAATTCCCCGGATTATTTAGCTCAGACAATTGGCAAAACTACAGAGTTGTTAGAGGGTGGTACCACATTTTCAAGACTTGACATCTGAAAGCAAAGCAAACTCTATCTCAGTTGTAGCACTACCGCTACCCATGCTGCTACAACCTTAGAGTTAGCGCTACCAGCTACTACCCATGCTTCAGTTAGTGAGGCACCTGTCAGCTCTCTGCTGCATCCTTCAGGCAGCAGCAAGACGTTGCATCTCAGATGTTTATCCTGATAATCCCAACCATTTCCCGCAAATATCCCCTGCTTAGCTTACCTGTTTCTCGGAATCTTTTCCCCATCCACATCCCCAGAACAAACCCTCCCGTTCCCCGCCCTCTTTCAGGATAAACAAATCAAGCAGTCATTTTGTTAAAAGTACAGATTTCTTAGAAAGCAAAGCAAAGCTGCAGTGGCTGATACGGCCACTCGGTGGCGCATATTAGCGACAGAGCAGGCATGCCATGACATCCTGATGCAAGAGGTGATCAGAAAGACAGCAGGTTAGGAAGAGTCGGGATAGAGAGGGGTCACAGTGGGATGTTTTTTTCTTATAATAGTCAGGGTGGGGGCCCAGTTTGCAGCTCCTTTGTGAGGACAGTCCATAAACATTCAGTCTGCATGGCTCCAGGGAGAAATTAACCTCTCATCCCGTATTAGTGCTCTGATTCACCCGCATAGCTGATTGATGCTTTGTTTGGTTTTTGTCAGCAATGCAAATCGGGGTTTCTTGGACACTCGTTAGTCAAAATAAATTAAGGAAATGTTTTAGACTTTGCCTGAAATAACAAATTATGGGCTGAGCCCCGTTATTTCCAACCATGCTCGCTATTCCAAGTTTTTATTGTACTTGAACTATGCTATGTTGGAAAACAGGATCAGTAAGTGCTACAGCAAGAAACTAAATCAATAAACAAATAAAGCTATAAGCCTTTACAGCAGGTGTGTTGCCATGGTAACAGGCTGCAAGGGTTCAGCTCCCCCTGGGATATTTATCCCTATGATTCATTACAGTCCGTAAACTAACAGCAGGCTTTTTAATTTCACATATTTGGAGCTTACAATTTCTCAGTGATTTTGAGAGCATACCGAGCCTTGCTGTTGGTTAATGAGGAACTTGTTTCACGTTGTCAACACACTGTGGACACAAGTGGAGGTGATTCAAAAAGGCTTATTCTTCAAGTTTTGGTAAAATTAGCTTTTCTTGTTGAGTTAAAATTAGGATCGCAAATGCAGTGTGCACAGCTACAGTGGCTAAGTGTCTGACCGTGCAGATATATTTTCTGTTTTGCACTTCTATGCAAGTCAGGACATGTCTTCATTCTCATGGGTACTTTAACTGTACCGAACCTCGTGTTCCTGCATGGTTCAGCTCTTTAATTGGAAATCATGTACAATTTACATTTTTGCTGACATGTTTTAAATGCAAGCATTTAGAGACTGAATGCATTTTTCTTCTTCTTCCATTTAAGTTTTTGGAGGGGGTGAAATTTAACTTGCAGACAACTGAAAATAGCTTTTAATCTTATGCGGGTTCTCATCTTTTTCGGTTCCTAATGACATAAAATGAAGTTGTGTATTGCCTACAAGCCCTTGCCACAAGTGACTGCTTAATTAAAACAATATTATTATAACAATATATTACAAAAAAAACAAGGAAAAGCTGTAAGAAAAAAGTGTAGCAGTGCTGTAAAGTATGGGCTGTTGGCTCACAAATTGTGATTAATGGGTTAAAAGTCCTTAGATGAATTTTAAAAAAAGCATGACTGTGAGAGTCCATGGACGTCCATTCACTATTGGATTTAGATTCCCTGCACCATTCTTCATTGCACTATGACCACTTCCATCCCCCTCCTTTAGCATTTCACACCTTGGAGTATTGGTGAATACTCATGCCCATGCATTTGGAGGAGAGTCAAGGGCCCGGGCAGGATTTGGGGGAGATGCAGAAAAAGGGGTGAGAGATAGAGGCGAGAACCACGTTACCTGACAGATAATGTTATCATAGTAAGCCAATGCACGGGCATGAGGGACGTTAGGAGGGGTGTCGCACAGTTTCCTTACATTTGGGTGGGAGCCCTCAGCGATGGTGGACAGCGAGAAATTATCATTGTGCTGCTCCGATGAAGGCCGGTACTTACTGCTGGGCGTCAGAGGATGGAGGATGATGATGAGGAGGATGGGGTGGAGAGGATGATGAGAAAAAAAGAAGAAAACGATTAGAAAATGAAAGAAGATGCGAAAAGATGTGATTTTAGGAGGAAAGGAAAGTTGGAAAACAGAGGATCAAACAGGGAAAATTTGAGAGGATGGGGAAAGACCGAATGAGAGCAAAGAGAGTAATAGTGAGGAATTTGGAGAGCCCGATGATGGAAATGAGGTTTGGAAATGTAGGTTGGCAATTTGAGGATCCAGGAAGTAGAAAAGGGAAAAAAGAGATGGGGATGGGGGGGGGGGGGGGGGGGGGGGGGGGGGGGTTTGTAACAAAAAAAAAAGAAAAAAACATAAGAGAGGAGA
>VUQK01006597.1:12066-26961 GCA_015106715.1 Bujurquina vittata | reverse complement strand
ATTATGACTTCATGACTGGCATACATTAAAAACCAAGAGATTACCAGAACTACTATAATTAATCCTGAGGGTAGATACCAGTGACCGTCATTTCACTCAAAATCACAAATGTCAGACTTTAAAAAAGTTGGGAAATTACTAAAACTATTAATTTCATCAGTAAGTAACCACGAATGTTTGTAAATATGTAAAACCTCCAAACGGGTGGTGATAAAGGGGACACTAATATCAGTATTCCCTGGTTTAAATATTTCAGCCTGGACATTTGAGACGGGCTAACGGACAAACCAACATTGCCATCCTTGGAGCACCACTAGCAGGGCTAAAATGACAGGCATGACTTACGATAATAATCCTTTATGTTGACACTAATTCCCTAAATGATGAAAGCTCAGACCAAATTGCACAAGTAATGTTTCCATACTCCAAAGGCCAAGTTTGTCCACTAGTGAATCTGGGGAATGAATGTCCATTTTTTGTTGTAAATATAATTTACTTGTCTCCCAAGGAGATGTAATCTACAAAGAACTCAGTAAAACTGTCATAATACCACAATCATTTTTCACAGAGACTCAACAGCATCAATCCTCACTTGTTCACATTTAATCAATCACTTCTCCAATCTTGTTTTTTTGTCACCCACTTTATTTTGCAGTTGGATTTTATCCACTGACAGTCAACAGTCATATCATTTATTGTCTGGTTTACACCAAACACAGAGGTTGATTTTATTTATTTTATTTATTTTTTATTTATTTTTGTGGGGTTGGGGGGGTTGCGCTTCTGGGCTTGAGCTGGACGGCTCCTGTTTAAGGAATCAATTTGAATGGACAGCCTTACAAATTGCATAAAGAGACGAAGTTGTCCTTGGAGTGCGCCACAATTGATTGATGGCTCAACACACTTGCACCGTAAATCCTCCCAACAGAACGGAGACAAATCAGTCGCCGGCTTCTGCTCCCCACCCTCCTGCACTACTTACCTACCTCCCATATCTTTTCTCTTGCTGCCTCTTCTCGCACAAAATGTCATACGACTCAAATTTATTCAAAACAAAGTCAAATTTCTTCCAGCCTTTATGTGTTGACACAAATTGTGCAAAGTGTGTTGGCAACATGCAAATATGCTTATCAGACACTTTATATGTAAATTTGCAGTCTGAGAATTGAATGACAGTGAGTTTATGCTGTGAGGCTCTTACAAAATTAAAAAGCCATTCTATGTGTAGACTAGATGAAGCTGAATCTAGCAGTCTTTTTTAAAATCAGCTCTGCTGCCATCCTAAACAATATCATCATCTTGTAACGTGAAAAGAAAAACAAGGCATTGGCTTGCACACATTTTAAAGCCCAAAGTTAACAGTGTCTGGGAGACATTATGACTTCACTGGGGGGTTGTTCTCTGCTAAGAAAATGGGAGCCTTCCCTGGGGAGGCCACACCACTTTTTGTTTCTGGCAAAAAAAACACTTCAGGCATCTTTCCAGAGCACCCTCTCTAATCAGAAGTGATCCGTTCACATGTGCTATCCACTTTCCCCCTGGGAAGGAGTGTAAAACAAGTGCAGGCGGGTCAGAGACTCAAGAGAAGATAGTCAGAAATAAACATCCAGAGAGTAAAAAAGAGGTTTAAATATTAACTAGTATGGAGAATTGGTACTAAAGAGGGGTGAGACAGAATACTGATATCTCAATTTATTCCCCAATACGATGGCAACACAATCAATGTTTTTATTAAAACACACAGTTGCTCTAACTACTCTTACTACTTCTTAACTGATTGTAGTGGCACTTCTCAAATAAATAAGGATAAAGAATGAGAAGAATAAACTCACAGGTGGAAAATGGCAAATAGTGGGAAAAGAAAATACACACACACACACACACACTACAGTGAAAGAATACTGTACATAATTGTTCCAGCTTTGTAGGGCTATTATTTTTCTTCTCGTACAGTACCAACATATCCTGGTACACAGATGATTTTGTTGTAATGTACTGAGTATTGCTGAAAACTTTTATTATGACACCATCATATCATGGGTAGCATATCATGAAAGTATTGTATAGTAAGTTCCTCTTATTTGTGATTCCCATCCCCACTACTTAGCATGTCCCAAAAAAATTCTATTAAATAAAAGCTTGATTAATATTATAAGCCAATATTAGTTGCTTTGGGGTGGTCGGTGCATGCAGCTCCATCTCCGTCATCCACAATACTCTCTGTGCTGTTGGCAGCACATGTAGTGGAGTCAGTTTACAGCTAAGCAGACAGTGCTGCAGAGTCAAGCAGCATCGTCACGCTAATTTTCAGGATTTGGGATTACATTGCTGCAAAGCTTACACCTAATGGCCCAGTTATTTTCCCTTTTCATTATAACGCCATATACACTCACCAGCCACTTTGTTGGATACACCTGTTCAACTGCTCATTAATGCAAGTATTTCACATGGCAGCAACTCCATGTATATAAGCACGTAGACATGGTCAAGGCAAACTGCTGATGTTCAAGCTGAGCATCAGGATGGGGAAGAAAAGTGATTTAAGTAACTTTGAATGTAGCATGGTTGTTGGTACTGTATCAGATGGGCTGGTCTGAGTATTTCAGAAACTGCTGATCTACTGGGATTTTCCACACAACAATCTCTAGGGTTTACAGAGCATGCACAAATGCACAACATGTTGAGCCTTGAAAAAGATGGACTATAGCAACAGAAGACCACACCAGGTGCTACAGGAACAGGAAACTGAGGCTACAATTTTTTGTGGGCACACTAAAATTGGACAACAATGCAGGGTGGTAGGGTCAGAATTTGGCATAAACAACATAAAAGCATGGGTCCATCTTGCCTTGTATCAACGGTTCGCACTGGTGGTGGTGTAATGGTGCGAGTGATATTTTCTTGGTATACTTTAAACAGTCTCCTCAGTACCACCTGAGCATTGTTTCAACACCATACCCTAACTGAGTATTGTTACTGACCATGTCCATCCCTTTATGACCACAGTGAGCTCATCTTCTGATGGCTGCTTCCAGCTGGATAATGCACCATTTCACAAAGCCCAAATCATCTTTAAAAATGACAATGAGTTTAATGTACTAAAAGTCACCATGCATCAGTCCAGCGGCCCACCTTTGGGACGTGGTGGAACTGGAGAGTCGCATCGCGGTTGTGCAGTCAAATCTGAAGCAACTGTGTGACACTATCATGTCAGTTATGGACCAAAATCTATGAGGAATGTTTCCAGCACCTTATTAAATCTATGCCGCGAAGAATTAAGGCAGTTCTGAAGGTAAAAGAGGGTCCAACCTGGCATTATCAAGGTGTCCCTAATGAAGTGGCTATGAGTGTGTATGAAGAATATCTACAGTACCAATATTTCCTTTAAAATAAATAAATAAAAATCTGAGTTAGTCCCATTTTATTAAATTGCTGCACACTAAAAAGGTGAACTTACAAAATTTCACTCCATTACTGGAATATCAAACATGGCCTACAGTCGGAATAAAATCAGTTTTAAAATAATCCACCAGCACAACTAAAAACACATGCACACAAGAGGGCAGAGTGGGCAAACAATCTACCTGTATTGAGAATGCACAACAACTGGATGTTACAGTGGTACTGGTGGCATTTGTGACTACGTTTGTGGGTAACAGGGTGATTTTATACTGTATTCATAATGTTCTCTTTATTAAGTATGCTTGTGTTGGTTCACATGTGCATATACGTAAAATACAAAATTAGTCATCAGCTCTGGATTCAGTTACTAAGATTCCCACTGAATAGAGTGAAGGATCAGTAGAGATTTAAAGTCTAAACTAGTCAAATTAGGAGTTAGATTATATTCCGTGCGCTGAACGTGTGTTAGTGTCCTCCCAATTTTCATACTGTAATGGATAGATATAAATAATTAAGAAGCCTGTTGCCATGAATAGCTGGAGACCAAGAGAGAAGAGGGAGGATGGAGGAAAATTAGCAGTAATAAGCACTGCTTGCAGCATTTTAAAGTACCACAACATTGCCATAACAAGGTCTTCAGTCTGGGAATCACCAGGAATTTCTTCTGCTAAGAGAAAAGCCTTCTGCACACTCCTTCCCATACTTAAAATACAGCCTTTGCTGCTGCTGCTGCTGCTGCTGCTGCTGCTTAAATGCACCAGCCTCTCCCTCACTTTAATGAGAGTGATAAATGCTATGCTAGCTTTGGCTATTTATAAATTTTATGGCACAAATTGTGGCATAAAGGGCACAAGTCAGATGAATGACAGACGAAGGACAGCTGCGGCATCATCCCTCCATTAAAGGCGGAAAATGGCCAACTGTGGCCCGAGCAGTTAATTAGCCAGAGAGGGCCTAATCACAGTTTTGGAGCCATGGTCCTCCCCAGGTAACACACTAATAGGAGAAGCTTGTGGAGAAGTGGAAACAAGCTAACTATTGGCTTTGGGCTTCTTATAAGAAAGGCATAACTGCACTGACCTGTGTTAAAAGAGATGACTTGTGAATTTGGTCAATTTTATTTTATTTTTTTTAATGAAGTTGTTCCTCATGAGGCAGTAGCTCCCTACCTGATGGTTCAAATGCACACTGGGTTAAAAGACAAAACAGGCAGGACACAAGATGATTAAAAATTACCTGTGGAGTTTTCTTGTAAACAAAGATATATATATATATACATATAAACTGTAGCTTTGTTTACACAAAAAATATGAGTATATATCAGGAGCAGTAGCAGTTCTCCTTTTCATGTGTGGCATAAGCAGGGCATGGCCAAGCTCTCTCACGTACAGCACATCCAGCAACGTCTCCAACGTTCTGATAACTTTCAGTCTGGGAAGGTTCCCATTCAGAGGATGAAGGCAGCAGTGATATCTGAGTATTTCTTCTTTAAAATGACTGACAGAGTACCCCTACATCCTCTGGATACTGTGTATTACTTTAATTTGAGACACTTTGCAAACATTAAGAGAATAAATACTTTATGCATTATTATCATTATTATTAAAACTGGATAGGTAGAACTGAGTGCTTTTGACTGGAGTTCTCTGGGACGTACCAATCAAACTGATAAAATACATACAATTGATAAAATGAAAATGATTTTAAAACACACACACACACACACCTGTGAGATATGTTCAAAAATATATACCTCTGGGGTCTACGCAGGGTCAGTAGGATGAGGGTTAAGCACCCTGAAGTTAACCATAAAAGCTTATGTCTGCATTTCAAGTTGGTCCCCCAAATAAAATCTGGCCAGTTCCTGTTACATAATCTACCAAACAATCAGCGAGCCAGCACATACCACAGAGGAGAAGGAAGTAGAGACCGAAGGAAGAGAGGAAAAGGCAAAAATAAATGAAAGTCAGACTGTCCTAACTGATGATGTGATGCTGTAAACAGGGGAGATTTTTTTCCTAACAATTAAAGAGTGGAGGAATATTGATTTCCAATGGTGCTCTCAAGTGACTTGCTGGCTGTCACAATGAGGCCCGGGGTAAGGTGACCATGTCTCTGCTCAACGTGATAAACCTTCCATGTCATCAGGTATGGAGGACGCAGTGTCCCCCTTCCCATCCCCACCCTCGGTGCATCACAGACTGCCGCTACAGCATTTATTCTTGGTGGGATGTGGAATTACGGGTCGCTTCATTTAGTAATGAAGTCACCGAGGAGTTGGTAAGTGCAGCCAGCACGTGCTAACACAGGTGCAAGCGAGTTGAAATTAAGAGCTTTTAGCGTAGCAACAAATTCTACTTGCTGTGCATAATGAATTTCATACAGAAGAGCAAGCAGGATGTTATCATGGAACTCCATGTGCAGTTTTACAGGCATCATGGGAAGGCGACAACCTCGATGAGGGGGTCAACCCCAGTCTTAACCAGTTATATACAATCATAAATCAGAAGGCGAGCCGTCCCTGGAGTAGATCCATCATGGGCGCCTAAGGAATGCACACATATAAATGCTGTCGTCAAGGAAATTAAAAGAAGGCTCATGCAGATTGATTGGCTCTTTTAAATGAGTCAGAGTGGGGTTATGTTGATCGATTCTACAGATAATTGACTAATTCTAGTGTTGTTAGAAGTGGAGAAACAACTGCACATCAATGCTACAATGTGACACAGCCTGCGGGCGTCTTAAGTTATAAGGAAAACCAGGAAACTGAGAAAGGAAGTTGACCAAATGCAAAGGATGCTTGCCCAGAGCTGTTGCTCTGACAGCTTTGGATTCTATCACAAGGGTTGAAAAGACAAACTGGGGCAAGATGTCTGAACAATATACTTATCAAAACCAATTATATAGATTATCTATACTATTAGATAATCAAAAAAATATGTACCAAAAGCTACTACTACTACTCCTAAAAGAAGCTATTTGCAAGTACAAAGCTGTGCCTCCAATCTGTGTTGCAGATACAGTAAATACCTGTTTTTAGAGTCACTTGCCGTAAAGTTAATTAGCATTTTTAAAGCTGACAACTCAGCTAGAAAGGATGGGCTTCTCATCTAATATTCCTACACCCCTCCATCAGCAAGTCGCCGTGCTCTTAAGTCTAGACCAATCAATGAATGAACTCGTTACAGAGGCATTAAAGGCAAAGAGGCGGAGAAGCAGAAGTCCATTTATGGAAGTGTTCCCACTGTGTGACACAGCAGTTCGCAGCTGTTCAGAACTGACTGTTGACCGAAAATATATATATAGATATATAGATTAAGACGAAGATACAAGACAGGAAAAGGTCTAGAAAATGTCAGACCACCTTTGAGTGAAGGACCCCTCCCCTTTGCTAAGATTCAGCCAGCTTTATTATGCCAAGAGGTGGCCACTCAGCGGAGGAAAGGACACTGATGCATAGAATGCAAAGCAACTTTTAATTATTCTTGGGAAAAGAGCACAAGCCCTTGGCTTGTTTACCACTTTACTGGAAACTGCTTATGATTGCTTTGTAATTATCTCCTTGATAATGTAAAATTTACCCCCCATCCCTTTCCATCCACTCCTTTCCATAGAACCCCATGCAAAAGTGATCAAGCATTCATCATTTAGTCCAAATGTTTTAACTTTTACTTGGGGGAGGTGGAGGGAGGGCTAATAGATTATGGGTAATGAAGCAGCTCGAGCAGTAACACAAATAGGACTTGTAGTGAAAGACACAGGCTAAGGCACGCCTGTGTTGTGATAATCAGTCTCTCTTTTTGCCTCATGATAAGCTGAGAGCCTAACCTTCACCCAAAGAGCACATCATTTCCCCTCTGTGAGACTTAATGAGACATTAGCCATACTAACAAATGGTGGACGAGAAAGTGAAAGTGACTTTCCAGGTAAAGGCTGTCTGCCTGACCATAATCAGTCCCCAAGTGCAGCTAAAGGATGGAAACAACTCTGAGTCTCCGTCTCAACAGCTTGCTGTGGCTTTTATGACGGGCCTCCCAGGGCCCATTGAATGGCATATAATGTCTTAATATCCCTCAAATAGAACAGGTAATCTGCTTTTGTTGTCGCCTTTTCTGCTCTGGTACAGACAACGCAGTTTGTCTGTTTTAGCTTGTAATGTGTAAAGTATAAGATGTAGCACAACACTCCAAAACAAATGCACATCAGATTGGGTATATATGTGAAATAATTCAAACTGGTACTTCACAATGCACTTCAACTAGCTCAACAGAGCACTGCTATCATTTCCCACAAACTGTGGATTTATGGTGCATTTCAACCACCTGTGACTCATATCAATATGCGTCTGGCATTAATCAAACATTAGGTTATGAAGTAAAGTCATTCTTGTAAGCAGCACTGAGTGGTTTGGAGGTATGGGACTAAAGACACAGCGGTGGATGGATAAAGAAAGGAAGTGACGAGCCGGTGTGAGAATGGGCCCTGTTCCCCCGCCGGGCCTCCCAGCTCAATTAGCTCAGCTCATCCCGGCTTTCTGCTGATGGAGAAGGGGGGAGAAAAAAAGAAACTGTACCATACAGTCCTCAGAGTCCAGCTTGTTAGTGAGTGAACGAGTGAGTCAGTGTGCACATTATGTGTCTGTTCATGCCTCACATGCAGATTTTTGCATTTGGGCATCCAGAGTGTAAGTATGTGTGGGCTGTCTCATCTCCTCTTAGACTAGAGCCCCACAGTGCTCTCGGTATCAAACACCTGAACCAATTAGGCTACATTTGCTTAAAAAAAAAATAAATAATAAACACACACACACAGACACACATACACACCCTAAAGCCAAATACAGTAATGTCATAAGCAGTCATGCAAAACTTAAGCTTTAAGAGAAGTTTATCTGGATGCACAAAATGATGAACTGGAGGGAGACCAAGACCAAAAAGTCAGAGTTATGGATTATAGAACTAGAAAGGTTATATTCCAACACTTTCCTGCCAACATCTCTAGGCTAAAAAAGAAACTTTCATGTCTAAATTTTGAACTGTCAGTCTGTGCTAAAAAGTCAGGGAAAAAAAATCAGCAACAGCTGAAAAAAAATTGATTGAAGCTTTCTTCCGTGGCAACCAACCGCCAAATCGTCCTGAGAACATTTCAACACAGCGTTGTCCAAACTGTGAAGGTATAGCAGGTAGTCTGCATGCGAGATGGAATGCATTAATCATTGAGAGATGGCCCCTGGACGAGCTTTCAGGATGTCCTAAAGGGGGTGTGGGGGTTGGGTGGGAGAAGCAGGCCAAGGTCTGAAGGAGGTAGTTCATTGCTATATGACAGCATTTGGAGGCAGGGGGCTGGGGCCTTTTCAGAGACGTTACGCACATGCATGTCTCAAAGGCAAAGTGAGATGGAAAAAATGCAACTGAAATTGCTTGGCCAGCACAATTCAAGGCCAAAATCTATTTAATCACAGAATAAGGACAGTTTAAAATATTCCTTCATACAACTGCCCCATCACTTCACTTGGTCACCCACAGACGCTATGTGTTGTCAGGTAAATGCCTCTCATCCAGTGCTGTAACTCTTCCCAAAAAAATTAATATACGTCTCACACATGCTCAGTGTGCCATAAAAATCTAGCCAAGAATGCTGCAGTGCACCAAGCAACTAACTAAACAAACAAAGTAAATACGTCTGATAATGCCGACGATAACATCCGAGGCAAAATGAAAGGATGAAGGTCAGTAATTGGGAGAAGGTGGGGAGGAAGAAGCATGGTGTGGTTTGTTTTTCTCCTGGCAGGGGTCCATCTGGGCACGTGCAGCAGGCTCTGGGGCGGTGTAGGAGCACGTCTGTGCAGAGGTTAAGAAAAGCAATTAATCGGCAGCAGAGATAATCAAAGGAACCTCCCCCTCCAGACACCTTGGTGGGGGAGCAGGAGAGAGAGGAGAGAAACGGAGAGACAGACACAGAGAGGAAGATGGGAAAATACTTGTTTACAGGCACTGCTGGTGTGATCAAAAGCGCAGGGGTTCAGCTCTGCCACCGGGGCCCTCCGTTTCAGGTGGAATTGATAACACTTCAGATGTACAATTCAATGTTTGTGAGAGTACTTTTACCTCCCGGTGAGAAGGCAAGGATTTTTCACAGTCTAAGCTGCATTTCCTTTCATCTCAGATTTCGCAAGGTATCAACAGATTGTCAATGGTGAGGAAGACATTTTCCCACACATAATCAAAGAATGTAGTCTGGTGCGCCTGCACTCCCCCCGCTACGACATCGATTCAGACAGCGCAGCGCGAGAAGGCTACAAAACAAGATTAATATCACTGGAAACTAATATTGTGATTACATTAATTTAGCTGTGAACCTCAGAGAGACTAGAAGAGCATAAAAGTTGGTTTTTTTTGGGGGGGGGGTTGCAGCTAACCAATTAACTGTACATATTCTGCGATGGTATAGTTAAAAGGCTTCTCCTGCTGCAAATAATTAGATATTCTGCATGACAGATTTTATAGTTCCACAAGGAATCAAAGCTTGTTGCTCCCTCTGGTGGTTCACGTTTCTCTTTGGAAATGAAATGAAGTGTAGCCTAGGGTAGATTTAGGCCTCACAAATAACAACTAAAGCTGGTCTAGTGTGTCTTCACTACTTTATGCACCAACTTTACTGTTACATCTTTAAAAAAAAAAAAAAATGACCACAGAGCCACAGCTACTGATAACAAGATATTGCACAATAACGTGCCATGAAGTTACTGTTTAAGTAATTTAACAGATCTCTTCTAAATTTAGCTTGACAAAACTCTAACTAGCAACATTAAGCAGTCAAAATCGCTCAATTTGAAAGCTATACACATTTAACTTCTTTTTCATTTATGTACCTATTACATAAAACACAGTCATCAGGATCTAGACCTGTTTAAACCTTAAAATACATCAACACTGCAACCAACACAAAAATGGACCCTATGATCAGTTCGTAGTATGTATACATCTTGCAGCAGAGGCTCTGGCAGACGGTTAGCAGGTCAGCAGTGAGTAAGTGGTGGCACTTTCACAAAGTCTTGATTAGATAATTATCCATCCATATCTTGGCAATATGTTGCAAGGGAACAACGCGCTTCTCATTACACTGCTGACAGGCCCTGCATCTGTGGGTTGCTATCAAAAGCAAGGTGTTCAGCAGGCACACACTTGTTGATTAAAAAAAATAAGATGTGCCAATGTGAAAATTAGATATACTCCTTCGGGGGTGGTTGTGAGAGGTGGTAGGTACACAGAGCATATCATGGACTGAAAGCATCACAAACAATAAGTGAGTTCCTGGAATCTGGAACGGGTAATGAGGCTATTTAAAATATTTACCTTCAGTTCCCCTGCTTTCAGCCATTTTCATTCTATCTGGAATAAGCACTCTACCTCATATTGTTGTCAGTGATGCATTGCACTGTTAAAGGGACAAGAGGTCTCCACTGATCAGTGCTGGGAAGTAAATAAACATAAGCACTTGCATACAATTTTGTGGTACTTGTACACTAATATTTCCATTTTACAATGTTTTAGCATTCTAGTTTACTGCTTTAATTTAACAGGGATCATAAATAGCTCCTTTTCAGGTTCAGATGTAAACACAAAACATAAATGCAGCGTAGAAAACATAAGCATTAAATAGATACAAATAAAATACATGAGTAGAGCCTGACCAATAACGGATTTTTAAGGGTGATGATGCTAATGATAGATTGACCCTGCAATTGGCTAGGGTCAGTGTCACCTGGACCCTACAGAGGTTGCACAGGTAGTCCAATTCCTCCAGGATGGCACATCAATACGTACTATTGCCAGAAGGTTTGCTGTGTCTCCCAGCACAGTCTCGAGAGTATGGAGGAGATTCCAGGGGACAGGCAGTTACTCTAGGAGAGCTGTACAGGGCTGTAGAAGATCTTCACTCATCAGCACCTCCTTTGTGCAAGGAGGGAAAGAATGAGTACTGCCAGAGCTCTAGCAAGCAATTGGTGTGAAGTTCTCTGACTAATCAGAAAAAGACTTCATGCAGGTGGCCTGACAGCCAGACATACTCTAGTAGGCCCTGTGCTCACTGCCCGGCATGGTGGAGCCCGAATGGCATTCACCATAGAATACCAGGAGGCAGGTCCACCACAGGCACCCTGCACCACTGTGCATGAAGATGATGATGAAAGAACTGATACCATTGGAAGATGAGCACGTGTGACAGATGTGAAAGAGTCTGGTCATAGTGTATTGTTACCTTAGGGAAATTATCTATACACTTCTGCTACTACTGTCACCCAAGTAAATGCGGTTGTTATCCCCTTCAAGGTAGTTTCCTTGTGCAAGCACACAGTGTTTTTTTTAAAACCACAAGATTCAAGAGATCACATCACCACACAATAAAGGTCTGAGATATCCCAGAGGAGAACAAATGAGGAGAAAAAACATCTGCACTTTGACAGTATACCAGTTTTTTGGCCATGCCAACACAATCACTGCTCCCTGCCTGCCCTATTCACTGTAGCTGGCTCCCTGCAACCTCCTCCTCTCCACTTTTTTTCAAACACAGTGACAAAAAAAAGCACAAATTCAATCCTGCAAGTCATCAGAAGAGACTTTCCAGGGAGCATGATGTAGTAAAAGAACTGGAAGCAGTACATCACAGTAAAAAGAGGCTAGCTTCACTAGTTTTTACTTGTCATGGCTGCAGTCATGAACGTTTTGACCACATCTCTCACACATATATATATATAATATATAGTATCACAGCTATGGGTCACCTCAACAAATTGCTTTGTGGACTATAGAGTGAACAGAAGATTCCATCAAACAAACCACAGAGCGCCTCATTTGCACAGACAGCTGCAGTCACTAGTTTAATAATGAGAGGATCCCACACGGGCTTAAAGATACACATTGTGGTTCGTGTGGAGTGCAACCAAGGGCTGAGCAGGACTGTAACCCATAATTTTTATTACTGATTTATCATCTGATTAATAAAACACTGATAATTAGAGAAAGATATTTCATTTACAATGCTATAAAAACAGAAGAGCTAGAACTGGAGAATCACTTGAGCTTTTGTTTTAAAAAAAAAAGTAAAAATTATGAATTGATTGATACCAAACAGCTGCAAATTACTATTCTGTCGACTGACTAATAATAATAATGAGTTTGTTTCAATTCTGAATGAGAACCTTTATTAGCACAAGTGCCACACAGGTATCCTGACAGCTTCCAATTCAATTATTTTACATACCTATGAACACTAAAAATATCCTAAGTTCTACTTTTTCCCTTGCCAAATGTGGAGTACAATAGTGTAAATAAGAACACATTCTCACTTTCTGCTGAGTCTGTGATCTCTCAAAAAAAAAACCTCCCTAAGTACAACCCTGTTAAAAAGTTTTTATTCCTTCCTTGCTGTAAAGTGTTCCTGCACCAAAACAAGCTGAAGCTACTGACTCATTACAGAAAAAGAAGTGACTCGCATGGATCAAATACTGTACATAAGCAAGCACACAAAGGAGGTTTCATTTAACCAAGCCACTGAGTGAGTAGTAAAAGAACTTGAGACTCGCTGTGATGAAACATGCTGCAGGCAGTAGCAGACACATTAAAAAAAAAAAAAACTTGCATTACTTTTTACTGCTTCTGAGTGCACGCTGTGGTACCTACAGCTTTTTTGAAACGTCTTGAGTGATAGACTTCACCCTTTTGAGCTGGACTGCCAAGTGCTGGCACGCTTTTTGTCGAGACAAACTGAATACATTGCTTTTGAAGAGCGACAGAGCCTGGGAAGGGACTGGAGACTGGAACTCCAAAAAGACATGCACAAAATGTGTGATGAAACTTTCAGCACCACGGACAGCAGCTCTCAAGAAGCCTGAATGAGAGCATGCGTGTGTGTGTGTGTGTGTGTGTGTGTGTGTGTGTGTGTGTAAGAAAGTGAGACAGAGAGAGTGTGTGAGTGTATACATGTGTTGGGGGGGGGCATTGGAGTTGAGGGAGAAGCAATAAGTTCATTTGATAATTAAGCGAAGACAGCATATTCCCCACCACTTGAGTTTCAGCTATCCCCATGTCTGCTCTTTTAAAAGTGGAAGCACTCACCCCAAAGTGCACGCGCACACACACACACACACTCCTGCGGCAAGACCCAGCTTTTCCACAGTTTTTCCCCGTCTCTCTGTGTCTTAGGCTGAATAATGCAGGGCCTTTACCCAGCGCTCAAGCATGAGTGGATAATCTGGCCACAAGGACAGGCTGTGTCAACATTTCCCTTTACTGCCTTATTTATTTATTTACCCACCCGCCCTAGGACTTGGGGAGGGCGAGAGAGGATATATGTGCATGGCTAACAACGTGGTGGCTGAGCAGATGACCTGCTTCCAGAAGCATACTTATTAAATATTTTTGAGAGGAACCGTGCAGACTGCATCCAGCTGAATTTGGGAAATTCCGTGAGAGCATTTCAGGAAGACCAATTTATGTTTACTATTCATATAAAAATAGGAATGTAGGGCTGTCTAAAATTATAATCAGTCATTCTCATTGTGGATTAACCGATCAGTTACGCTGCCTGTTAATCCAGTATCAACCAGTCTGAAACCAGAAATATGCTCACTACAGTTCTTAAAACCAGTGGCTCTATTATGTAATACACATTCACCTAACAAGCAAGGGATCACTGGTTTGATCCCAGGAGACACAAATCCCTTGGCGGTTGCATCAGGCTGGGTGTAAAAACCTGCCAAATCAAATATGTGGTGCTACCTGCTGTGGCAACCCCTTGTGGCCAACTGAGCAGCTGAAAGTAACTTCAAAGCAAGAGTGTTGCCAATACTGATGCTGATTTTTAGGGATCAAAAAAAATCTGATCAATATATCTGCCAATATTTTTATCCATATATACATATTTACATGCAGTATTTCAGATCAATTAAAAATTAAAAGAAAATGCTGGAGATATTGTTTAACTTTTCAGCAATGTATTTTCCAAAGTCACTACCTGACTCCAAACCATCGCCCGCTCATCTGCGATGGCACCCTTTCTGAATTACCCCAGCATCTTTTTCTGTATAATAGTGGCTCTGCCGTGTAGTGGATAACTCATTTGCCATAAATACAAAACATCTTCAGTTCAAGACTGAGGGGAGATGCACTAGGAGTATGAGTGTACTTGGTCCTAAATGGGAGGTTTGTGTCAGGAGGCACAGCTGGAATTAAATCTGTGCCACTGTGGCAGCCCCTTACGAAATAAAGAAGCAGCCAAAAGTACTTACGACATCTTTTTCCGAACTGTGTTCTGCAAAAAGTTTATTTTTTAAAGTTTATAGAAGAAACAACATATACATCAGTGACAGGCCAATATTGGCCAATAAGATCTGCGCACTGATATATCGATTAGGATCTAGAAAACAAGACTGCATTCAGCTGAATTTAAATTTCTCCTATTTTCAGACCAAGAGTCCAAACCACAAAGATGTTC
>VUQK01006596.1:1465-14201 GCA_015106715.1 Bujurquina vittata | reverse complement strand
GAGTTAAGGTTTACTTTTTATGATCTCCACCTATCCATAGGATTTCAGTAGAGATTATTAAAAGTAAACCTTAACTCTCCTACCCTGGTCTGATCATACAGATCTCAGACTGGAAAGGGCAATGCTATTTCAAGGAAACGCCCTGCATACATTCCCGCTGCTGTTGCGACTAATGCTGTTCAGTCACTTCTGGAGTATAGACTATGGCTATGGTAGGCTGGTCATCTAGCCAAGTGCTTATGATTAATAGATTCAACAAGGTGCTGGAAACATTTCACTGAGATTTTGGTCCATGTTGACATGAGAGCGTCACACAGTTGATGCAAATTTGATGTGAATCTCCCATTCTATCACATCCCAGAGGTGCTCGGATCGTTACAATAGATCGATACAAGGCAGGATGGATCCATGCTCTCATCTTGTTTACAACAAATTCTGACCCTACCAGTAAAAATTAAGACTCATCAGACCATGCAACGTTTTTCTTTAATTGTTCGGTGTTGGTGAACGTGTGAAAATCATGGCCTCAGTTTCCTGTTCTTAGCTGTCACGAGTGACACCTAGTATGGTCTTCTGCTGATGTAGCCCATCTGCTTAAAGGTTCAAAGATGCTCTTCTACTTTGGTCATAAAGAGTGTTTTGTATTTTTTGTTTTTTTTGAGTTGCTGTTGTCTTCCTATCAGCTCGATGCAGTCTGGCCATTCTCATCTGATATCAATATGGCGTTTTTGTCCAGAGGACAGCTGCTCACTAGATATTTTCTCTTTTTCAGACCATTCTCTGTAAACTCTAGAGATAGTTGTGTGGGAAAATTGAAGAAGATCATCAGTTTCTGAAATACTCAGCCAAGCCCATGTGGCACCAGCAACCCCCCCCCGTTTGAAATTTAACGTGTCATCTTGACCATGTCTATGTGTTTAAATGAGTTGCTGCTGTGATTGGCTGGTTAGATTGAAGTGTGTGAGTGTGGTTAATTATGTTATAAACAGCTAGTCTGCCACGTTTAAGGCACAACTAATGGAGATCCCAATAATCAAATCAATAATCCATCACAAACACCTCACATGATCCCTTAAGCTGGTAGAATCTTTTCAAGACTTAAGACCTTCTAAACTACTTGCTGATTATTCAGCAGCTGCATGTTGGTAGTTTTCTGCTTGAAGGAAACAAAAGCAAATGATACCATAAAAACATTTACATAAACAATGAGATACAAGCACATCTCATTTAATTTTCATCTTTACCAAACAAACATAGAAATTTTTTTACCTCCTCAATAAACAAAATCATTCACAAAAAAACATTTCCTATGGACAAGTATATAAATACGGTCATTGAGTCATCATCATACTCATCAGTAAAAATTTAACAAAAGGGCACCTGAAACCACAGTGACATATCACTTTATCCCCTGCAATCTACCTGGTCTACCACCATCAGCTGATTAACACCTTGATGCACTACGGCTCGTTGCTCACAAAAAACATATTAATGTCTCCTAAAGTGGATGCCCACAGAAAAGCTGCAATTTGTCTCCATACAGAAAGCTATTACAGTATATATACTGAGTGGTACTATAGGAGCAAGTACTAACATATAAAGCAAAAGTTTGATCACTTTATTTCATTCTATTTTCAAAGTCATGCAAAATTAAATCAATTCTGACATCAAAACTTGCAATTGGATGGAAACTATAAAAAGGACTCCAATGCACTTTCTATACAATTACAGGTTAAGGCAATGGAATTCAATTCCTTTTATATATATGTATGTGTATGTGTGTGTGTGTGTGTGTGTGTGTGTGTGTAGTATCTTATTTAAACCCAACATAGATGTGGTGTTAAAGCTGCTCTACATCATATCTTTAAGTATGTCTTCGTTCTCAGTTTAGGTCAAAAACATTTTGCCCATCACACATCTTGGAACAAAGGTACAAACTAAAAAGGTTAAAACATTTCACATTCTGCAAAAGGTAGTAAAAACAATTCATCAACATCAAAAGGAACTAAATACAGCCTTTTGCACAGTGCAATTACTGAACTGGAAAAAGCCCTTACAATCTGTACATATGGCATGGCTTTTTCTAGCACAAAACTGGAAGAAATGTTAATAAAAAAAATCAAGGGTTCACAAGCGATCATTAAGTCTAGAAAAAAAAAATGAAAATACAATCTAGTCAGATAAAAGACAGACATCCTTTGATGGTAAAAATAGAGCGATTACACTTTGTAGTGCTCCCACCTTTTAGTTTAATCCCACTACCTCTAAACGTCACATTACAGTGCCACCTGGTGGTTCATATCGGTTACTACAGTGTGGATGTACAGTTAGTCTTGAGTAGAGCAGAATCAGTTGTTTAATGTAAAAAATGCTATCTGTCATTCAAAAAAAAATATTTCAAATAAGGTACAAACTTTCAGCCTCCCAAAATATTATCTCTTTTTTTAATTGCCAGCATAATTCCAAGAAAATCAGGCTTTGTCTTCTCTCTGGAGCTCAGACAGACGTGTTTGTGTTCATGTTTTGGCAAATCAGACATGGACAGTTAGGAGGTGAACAGTAAAGGCTGTGTTTCTATGGCTAAGCTTTAACATCAGTGCAACTGACATGAACCACAGAGTGTTTGCACTCAAAGGACAGACTCCAGGAAAAATTACACAAAAGGATAAACAAACCTGTCTCAAAACAACATTCGCATGCCATATGTATGCTGAAAAAGCGATGAATTGTGGTTCAGTCACAACAGAGTAAGAAACTGGACAGCAACCTCCTATTTTAGGGTTGCCTGGTAATTTCAATAAATTTATTGTTTTGCTGTTGGAGACCCACTGCAAGTAGTTGTGGTGTCCACCTGCTTGCCCAGAGGTTGAGCATGCAACACTCTCAACCTCCGGGCAACCATTTTCAACACCTTGTGGTAAGACTTGGACCACATACAATCACTCTCAGACTGATTGGCAATGGTTTGAAAATGACTGCTATTTAATTTATAAATGCAGACAGATCACCAACATTTTGCAGTCAATCAAAGTCAGTCTGCGCTGATGAGCGCAGCTCGACAGCCACACAACTCTTTGCAACAAAGGACTCAACTAGGCTGGTTGCCACCTACTTGAATTCCCACATAAAAGCAAAGTTGCCAAGTGCCTATGTCATTTTGCAGCTGAATTGCTGTCCTGTAGCAACTATTTCTATGAGGTTCCCGCTGGACTCCTGGACCCAACCCAGATGGAGGACATCAAGCTGAAGGAGGAATCCTATCAGGCTTGGTTAGCCTGTGAGACTTTGGAGGCAGCTGAAGGGTGCCAGCAGACCAAGTGGAACACGGCTTGGGTGGTGTCTGAAGCAAAAACTCAGATGTGGGAGGAGATTAGTGTGGCCATGGGAAAAACATTCGGACTGCATCGAGGTGATTCTGGCAAAGCGGTGCTCTACTCACAATGTGTATAGTGCAGGTGGGGTGCAGTTGACTTCAAATGAGGATATAGTCAGATGGTGGAAGGAATATTTTAAGGACCAACTAGATCCAACTGACACAGGAAGCAGAGTCTTGGGATGAAGGGGATGACTCGCCTATCACTGAGACACTGAGGTAGTTAAGCAGCTCCTTGGTGGCAGGGCCCCTGGGGTGGATGAGATTCCCCCTGAGGTCCTGAAGGCTCTAAATGTTGTAGGGCTTTCTTGGTTGACATGCCTCTGCAACATCACGTGGAGATGTGAGATGTCTGGATTGGCAGACTGGGGTGGTGGTTCCCATCTTTAAGAAGGGGACCTGAAGATGTGCTCCAACAATGGGGGGATCACATTCCTCAAGCTCCCTGGGATTTTCTAGACGTGGCCAAGTGGCAGAAGGCTTTCACCTTGGTACCCTCAGAATCTCATCTTGAATTTTTTGCAGATGATGTGGTCCTGTGGGCTTCATCAGGTGGGGGTCTCCAGCTCTCACTGGAGCAGTTCACAGCAGAGTAAAGCTGTAGGTATGAGAATTAACACCTCCAAGTCTGAAGCCATGGTCCTGAGCCAGAAAAGGGTGGAGTAATCACTGTGGGTCAGGGACAGGTTGCTGCTCTAAGTGGAGGAGTTAAAGTCTTGTTTACCAGTGAGGGAAGTGGGAGACTGACAGACAGATTGGGGCTGCGGCTGCAGATGCTGCACCGGTTTGTCGTGGTGAAGAAAGAGTTAAAAATAAATAAAAAGCAATGCTGTTGATTTACTGTTTGATCTACGCCCTACCCTCACCTACAGTCACAAACTTTGGGTAGTGACCGAAAGAACGAGATCTCAGATACAAGTGGCGGAAATGAGCTTCCTCCAAAGGGTGGCTGGCCCCTTCCTTAGCACCAAAGTCACTTTGAAGATGGCAACAGTCTGCGAGTGGTTGCAGACCTGGTAACCGACTCTAAAGCAACCGTTTCAAAGGCAACAGGACTGCAAGTTCATTGCTCACGGTTGCAATAACTTTGTTCAAGTGGCGGTCTCCAACCAGTGTTTTCCCGAGTGGGACTATAGAATAACTCATTCTTTTTTTGTTCTTAAAAAAAACCACACATCACAATGTCTAATGGGAAGTGTCTTACTGGCTTCAACTGAATACCTACAGTATAGTTGTCTAAAAGGGGTCCCACATCATTCCCGTTATAGAGAACTGGATCATCTTAATCTGTCAGTGTACATATGGGCATGTGAATGATGACAGGTAGACTGAGTTAGGCTTCCAATGTTGTCAATGTTTCTTAAAAAAAAAAAAAAATCACAAAAGAAATAAAAATTTAAAACACACTCTCACAGGAGGGGGCAAAAAAACCCCAAACCCACACACACAAACACCTTTGCTGTCATTAAATATGTACCTCCACTAAAAGCCCACCTCACCCCCCCAAACTCCTCTCCGTTTGCAATGTAGCAAATAGTGCAAATCAATTAAGTTTTTAGTCCATAGGACTACATTTCATCTCGGAATTTAGCCAAGCAGGTGATACTTTCTGCTTGTTAACTTTATGTTTATGAAACTGATAAACCGTTACTAAATCTGAGAAAGTATCTCTGTACCTGGTGATTATTGCATGTGACACGTTTAACAATCATTTGCATATGCTTCGTTTGGACCTGTGAAGTGACTTCATGTTTCCCTTCGGACCTTTTTCTTCTGCGTGGGCTTCGGAGGCTCCACAATCTGCTCGGACCTCTCTGCATGGAGATTACAGAAAAAGCTGCATTTAGGACCATCTCTGTTAAAATCCTATTGATTATACAGACAAAAATAACAACCTGTGATTAAATAAAACCCGAACATGTAGCTATCAGAAACGATTACAATATTTTCAAAGCCCCACACCCCACCTCTAAAACCTACTCTGAGAGGCGGATATGCTGGCATTTTGCTTTTTGGAGGGCAGTGCAGGAAGCTCTTGGCGTTTGGGTACCGTGTTGACCGGGTGCACTGTGCTCATCACCTACAATCAAAGACATTATATATAAGATGCTAAATATTCACTTAAACACCTGATAATAATTTTATTAGCTTGACATTTTGTTTATTGCCTGAGGGTCAGATGCAGCCTCCTCTTCAGTTTTCTTCTTCTTTTTCCTCTTCTTTTTAGATTTGGCTGCTCCTCCAGATGGATCCTCTGTGTCCCTCTCATCCTCAGATGCCTGCCACAACAACAGCACATCCAGATTTATGTGACAGAATTACCATTTATAAGATGAACTATCAGGCACAAAAATTCTCGAAACCTATTACAGAAATGTATAGTGAGAAACCACGTTAATGTTCAGAAGATATAAACCTTGTTGGTGAGAAGTTGTTCTTTCTGCCCAGGAGCTGAGGTCATCAACATGGGGGGCTCTTCATAGTTTCCCCAATGCTCCACCGGGGCATTCCAGTCAGAGCTGGGATCGACTGCAGCCATCCCATCTAAAAAAAAAAGAGAGAAGGAAATTCACGATACAGATAGAAGTTAGCTAGATGGAAAAACCTGAAGAATCTTTTTAGGAGGGTTTGATGTGTGATTACTTACTGAATCCTGACCATTGATCATCAACATTAGGGTGGCTTCCCCACTGCAGCTCCATTGAATTTGACATTGGATCTACAAGAAACAGTTTTGGTTTTTTTTATGAGGGACGCAGAAACATTAATCCAGCCATGACAATAAAAACACAGTATTAAACATTCTTTGGATAACATATCCAGGAATTTACGCTGCATCCACACTGGAAACAATTTATCGCCTTGACGATGACAGCTGATTGCCTAGGTAACCCCCTAATGTATTTACTGCCAGGTCAAATGTCGATCATTGGTATCCTGCACTCTCACTGTTTATCGCTTGCCGGGACGTTGAGAAAAGTTCATCTTGGGTGCCACCCACTTCACGTTGGCAGTGGTTATTTCGCTCGTAGTCGCTTTAATTCACCGACTTTCTGCAATCCCTGGTTGGCATGTTGCTTCAAATCCCTTCCAGTGCGGACGCAGCTTAAAAGTCTGGCTTGTGACTAGGTGACAAACCTGTGGTGTTTAGTCCCAGCATGGAGAAGGACACGGGGCTGAGGTCACCCTTTATCCGCCCATCAATGCCACTCCACGCTGTTGGCGACAACACAAAAAAAAAAAGACAGGTTATGCTGCTTGAATGCAAACAGAAGCTTCGGTGAGATTAGACATTAACAGCAAGGCTGCTAAAATTAGGCTGATCTTACTGCTCAGAGTATGAAACAGCCTCCTAGAGACAAAAAAATAAATACAAAATCACATTATACACAAAGACTCTCTTTGGTTTTACCAAACACTCTGCTCAGCTTGATGACAATTACACTACGCTTTCCTTGGCAAGCTTACAGTCAAGCTTGACATCCACAAGGAGGATTTTGTCAGACAATAATCCATCAGGACAAGACAGGTTATTATTTGGGCTGCCAGTGAGGAGGCAGCAGTTAATCTGAGATCTTTAGTGATTTAGCCAGCTAATTTAGGCACTTACTAAATCTCATGTTTTAACTCCATTAACATACTGTCTTATTTTCACTACACCCTGGCTAGATATGTCAGTATTCAAATTCCGCTTTTCCATTAACAAGGTTGCCAGTGCTATGACAGAGCCAGTTCGGTCTTAGTGTCTTTGAGAACCAAGAACTGTTTTTTTTTTTTAAAGGATTACTAGCAGAAATTGGAGAATTTGTGAACTACATCTGCCAATTATTGATGGATTTCTTGCAGTAGCATCTCCCACACCCACTGACATCACTGGTTTAAACTTTAAGCATGACAGTTTTGTGGTGCTGTGCTTGTGCCAGCTTTTTGGCCCTGGTTTTATTTTCTTTCAGCAGAAACTGGTACTAGATTGGTCACCAACATCGGCACTATGCTCGTGGGAACGGGGCAAATGCCATTTAATTATTCCATTTAATTATCAGTGCTAATGCTTTATGTAGACAGGAAACTCTATTATGTTTACAGACTAAAGTTTAGAATCACTTATGTCATAACACACTATTAATATTTACATTTGTGGTGTAAAAGGGTCTACTCGAGTCTGGGTGGTACCTTGGGACTCCTGAGCCCATGGCTGGGGTTCTGGTTGGGTCCTGTAATGTGTAGCTGCTGAGATGGCACTCCACTTGTTTCCCTCCATAGCGCCCATCTGACCTGTGATCTTCAAGGGAATATCGTTCCAGCTTCCACCATTTACTGAAGGCTCCTGTCTCCAGCTGGAGGAAACTGAGGGGACAGGCAAATAGAAAAGACGTGGAGTCCCTCAGTGACAGCTTTGCTAACCAGCATCAACCTTTTCATTTATTTATTTTTATTTGTTTATCGAGAGATTATACAAAGCAGTTCATTGTCTGTATTTTGCACAGCTTACATAAGTTCTACAACTCTTCTTTTTTAAATTTGAACATATAAAACACAAACATAAGAACTAACCAGCGTCAACCTTTATTTGAAATATTGCACAGAAGTTTTTAGTTTGCGAAACAGCTTTTGAGTTCAGACCAGTTCATTGACAAGAAAGCAAAAACGGTTTCAAAATCACCACTACGTTATCTTAAAACTTTGAATCCGTTCACTTAGGACATTTAAGACAACAGAAAATAACATTTTACCTTTTTCTTTAACAACTTCACTGGCTGCATCCCCCTTTCCAGTGGTTCTTGAATGCAGAGACTCTGAAACAGGATTGTAAAGATATTGCTTAACATGTCATAGTAACATAGTAACAGATAAGGCTTGTGTAATACTATGGGTAGACTATTTTATCAGGACTGCACATTGAATATGTTAGTCTTGTGTTAATATCATACCATCTTTGGTCATTTTAAAATATAATAAATTTCCATTAGACATTTTTGGAGCAGCAAAGTAGACTAAATACATTCACTGGCCACTTTATTAGCGGCAGTTTCTGAAATACTCAGACCAACCTGTCTGATACTAGCAACCATGCCACACTCAAAGTCCCTTAAATCACCTTTCTTTCCCATTTGGATGCTCAGCTTGAACTTCAGCAGGTCATCATGACTGTGTCTACATGCCTAAATGTGCCGAGTCGCTGCCATGTGATTAGCTGACTCGATATTTGTGTTAATGAGCACATGAACTGGTGTAATTAATAGAGTGGCTGGTGGTTGTATATTTAAACACATTGAATTCCTTCTAGATGAATACCATGGTTTCTTCTGTTCTTCTTGCTAACTGCTGCTGCTACCGTTGCCTCCACGTGGGATTTAGGTGCTTCCATACTTCCTGGACCGCCAGAGTCCTCAGGCCCCTTTTCCTTTCTGCGCTGCTGCCTCTTTTCTCGGTTACTGACTTTTGTCTCCCATACACCTGGATCACACACGCACACACACACACACACACACACGCACAATTCTTAGGGGACTTGGTGTGTGCATCAGTGCAATAATAAACAAATAATTTAGATACTGGGCTTTTAAAGACTTTGGCTATAACCAGAAAACTGAATGAGAAGTGTTGTCAGTGAGGATAGACATGAGGAAGCGCGTACTGCGTAAAAGTTAACAGTTTGTTTAAAAATGAGAAGTTGCTATGACATTTCCGCCTCAACTGTTAAGACCTACCATCATCAGGTTCCTTCCCATCGTTTGAAGACACAAGCTGTACTGGTTTCACATCTGTCTTTGGCTTCTTCTTGTTCTTCTTCACCTGCACTGGGGCTTGTACCTCATGCTTCTGTGGACAGAAATAAAGAAGTTATTTCATAATAAGCCATATTTTACTCATAATGTAAGCCTGTCTTTTATAGGCTTAACAACCAAGCTGTTAATATTGTTCTTTTCGGTGTGCAGTACTCTCCAAATAGATTTCTTTTCACATTGTGCACAGGAGTGGAATTTCAGCAACATTCCACCAATAATTAAACTGTCTAGCAAAACAAGTAAGGGAAATTCTAATGCTACTCTGCCCACCGACGGTTTCACATTTCCTTAATTTTGATCATACCTTCTCAGTTTTGATCTGCGGTGCCAGCTTAGAAACTGCTTCGGCCACTTTAACTTCCTCCTGAGCCACTGCCACTGGCTGCCCATTGGACTGAGACCTCTGAGGGGAGGAAATAATACAGATAAGCAACATAAAAATGCCAATCCAGGAAAACATGGAGTCCCCTTATCGCACTGTTAAATAAAGTATCAATCTACATCAAATTTTTTTTTTTTGCATCTAAATTATTAAGCCTTATATTACTGGCTAATAACACACGAATACAAAGACTTTCGCCTGGACTTAAAAGTTACTTTTAACAGATTAAAGCCATTATCTCTTTCTGAATGACAGCTTTATAGAAGCTATAAAAACACATTCAGTTAAAGGTTCAGGTGGCTAACGATGACGTTTTAACCAGCTAGCTAAACAGGAGTCTCAGGTGGCTGGAAACACAAATAACAGCGTCGCTTTGTTAATAAAACACCGTTACTCAATGCATATGCAGTTAGATTACTGGTTTATTTTTGTCACTTGTAAGTGGGTCGTGGGATTGTCCCTAGATGGCCTGATTTATGTTGTGTAAACAAAGTAAGCTGTACAACCATGAATTCGTGTCAGGTAGCTAGCTGGCTAGCAACCTAACTTACCGGATTTTGTTAATAAAATAATAAAACATAAGTGTATAAACGAGCTGCCTTGCAGAAAGAGTACTTTTGTTTGGGGTTAAATGAACACCGCGCTTGTTTGGACTGACCCGCCGTGATCAGACCCGGTAAACGCTGCTCTGGTACCTTTTCAAGCGTTTTCTTTTTGTTCTTCTTCTTCTGTTCTTCTGGTTTGGCAGTTTTAGCGAAACCGGCCTTGAAGGGCTCACCGCCGCCGCTGCTGTGGGTGACCGGGGATCCCCGCTTTTTCCCGGCGAGCAGACCGCCGCACACAGCGGCCCACGATAGACCAAACAGTAACAGGAGACCTGCTGCGGCTGTGGACAGGATGACCCACGTCGGGTACAGCTCGGGCTTCAGACCCAAGTCCACCCCGAAGTGAGCCCGAACATATCCCTGCCCCGAAGCGAGCAGTTCCTTCAAATGGACGGAAAGCAGCTCGGCTTTCTCCAGCGCGAAACCTCGCAAGTCTCCAGCCATCTTTCAAAATTGCGTATACACTAGCCGTAGCTATCATTTCCAGCGTCCGTGCTAACGGAGGAGTGGCTAATCTAATTTAATCTGTTAACATCAAAACTATAAACCGCACTTCATCAATACTGCTGCTGCTGACCCCTATTAAAAAGCCTATATTCACAGATATTACCATAACAAATTCATGTAGTAACACGGGTCATTCTATAATTACAGGAAATTCTCTGCCTCACCAATGAATTGAAGAATAATCCACGCAGAAAATACTAAAACAGACATTTGTTGTGTAAATTGCACTTGCCCTGTGTCAAATTGTAAACCTTAGTGGTTCAAAATATTATTTAAAATAAAATAATAATAAAATAATATATCTCTTCTCCAAATGTATTGATAATCACATTGCATAACAAATACAACAAAGTTATAAATCTTTTTGTGTTGACATATCTCTTATAATTAAACCATTTTTTTTTTTAATATCAGCATTTTAAAGCTCAGTAATTGCAAATTGTGTCCCACAACATACGTGCAGCCCTGTTACTGTAACCTGTTTAGCCTGAAAGACACACAACAGTGAGAAGGCAGGACAAGCAGGAAGCGATAAGATCAAGTGGACCAAAGGTCAGTCCTCTTCGACACAATTTGGATTTCTTCAATCTTCTCTGACTGAGTGCATCACTCTGTCCAATGCAACCTTGTAACAAGTACTACCAAAAGAACACAAATTAAGTCTTTTATTTCAGTAGTTATTTATATAAGTACATTTATCATTTTTTTTCTGAGAAAATACTATTAGCACTGATTTGCAGCTGTTACCATTCATATAAAACATCTTAAAAACAAATATTATTATTAAACAACATTTCTGTGGTCTTGAGGCTTTGTCAGATTTACACCATAATCTACAAATAAAATGTCCACTTTGCCAGCGTTAAGTTACTCTAATTATTCTAATTTTAATCATGTTCCCATATCATTTTTAATAATCGCTGGTCTTAGATTACGAGGGTTTAATCTGTTGCCTTATAGTTTGAAGTACTACAAAAAACAAAACTCACACACTTGTGACTAGCACACAGCAACTAAAATATCTCATAAAAAGTGTACCTTTGATGACTGAGCTGTATAAATCTAATTTTTGTATGGCTTATCATTTGTTTTTCTTAAATAAAGATTTATAAAATAAAGGGACCTCTTTCTTCCACAATTTTTGAAGCCTAAATTGACCACCTAAGGTAGAAAGACACATTTCACATTCATTACCAGTCACCCACATTTGTAAATAAGGTTGCTGTTGGCTCTCAGCTGTATAAAAAATACCTCCTGTACTCCATTTACAACACCTACTCAGATCTGGCAAAAACATTTTTATTGTACATTAAAATGAGAAAATATTAAAACAATCTGCCGTAGAAACAAGCAACCAGATGTACAAATTATATACTTTTTTTTTTAATCATCTGAAACAGCTTCAGCATAGCCACTGAAGGCCCTGTCTGCTCAGCTATTTTCTGTATAAACAATACTGGTTGCTAAATATTTCTTTATCTCTGATGTTAAAAAGAGTACAGCTTTCAGTTTGTAACATTATGTCAGGACTGCAGTAAGACTTTAAACCGTTTGTTAATAAATTTAGAAATAAATAAATAGGTTGCTCAACTTTAACAACTATACAGCTGCATGCCATGTGACTTTCAGAAGTCTGCGTCTAGTGTGAATTCACCATCCATCATGCTCGACATGACTCCGAATCTTTGATACTCTGCCACGCGTTTCTCAAAGAAGTTGGTTTTTCCCTCTAACGAGATGGACTCCATGAAGTCAAATGGATTTTCAGATTGGTAAACCTTGAAGTAAAGAAAAGTGAGGAAAAAGACAAAAAATATATATATTTTTTTTTTAACCAAATACATATTTCACACTAGTACGAAAAGCAAATGTTAAGCATATATCAGAATGGTAATTCGGCATGGTCTAACAGCTACTGCATTATGAAAGAACTTGGGCAGTAAATTACCATGTGGCTTTGATGACAATATTTGTTGCTCATTCAGGATGTACAGAAAAATTGGAACTTAATGTTTTTTTTTTTTTTTTTTTTTTTTTTTTATTTTTTTTTTTTTTCTCTTTCTCATTATTCGTGTCAAGG
>VUQK01006594.1:50754-62721 GCA_015106715.1 Bujurquina vittata | reverse complement strand
TTGTTGCTGCTAAGGGTGGACCAACCCGTTATTGGGTTTAGGGGGCAATCACTTTTTCACACAGGGCCATGGTGGATTTTTTTTCACCTTTACTAATCAACACCTTCATTTACAACTTGCATTTTGTGTTTACCTTGGCCTTGACTATTTTTTAAATTGGTTTGATGTTCCGAAACACTTTGTCCGAAACACTTTGTGCATGTTTGTCACAGTGTGACAAACATGCAAAAAACAGGAAATGAGGAAGGGGGCAAACACTTTTTCACACCACTGTAACTTCAAGTGATCATGCTGGTAGTATGACACAGCAATATTCTGTGTATGGCTTCACTGTCTCAACCTTCAGACAATGTTTAAACCATCAGATTGACTAATAGGTCAGTAATCTGTAGCCGAGTTTATTGCAAACTGTATTACGCAATTGCCAGTGTTACAGGATGAGGTTTGGTTTTTTTTCAAGTGCAATCAGCATTTCTCCCCATGTCTGCAGGTGTCCTCTCCAGGTACTCTGGCTTCCTCCCACATTCCAAAGACATGCAGTTAGTGGGGTTAGGTTAATTGGTGAGTCTAAATTGCCTGTAAGTGTGAATGTGAGTGCAAATTGTTGTCTGTCTCTGAGTCAGCCCTGCAACAGACTGGTGACCTGTCCTCCCTCTCTCACTCTGTGGCAGCTGGGACAGATTCCATTTACATCTTGTGATCAAGATTTTTTGTCAGATGATGTAAAAAGCAGTAGACACAATTTTTTAATTGTGCAAAAGAAAAACCTGCTTTCTGAGATATGTTACCTTCATGCTCTACTGAAAGTGTTTGGGGGTTTTTTTTGCAATTCAGTAAATATTATTTCTAGACGATACAAAGAGGCAAAGAGGTATTGGAGTAATATGTTGAAAATAACAAAATACCGTAACTGAAAAAAATATTTTTCTAGTAATATCATTGTTATTTTTTCAAATGTTTTTCACTTTTTGCTTCTGGCTTTCCTTTCAAATACAACGGCGCAAAGTGCAAAATAGCCGGCAGCGTACACATACATATAGACGGATAAACATGGCAAACCTGGAAACAGGGCAGGGCTACAGAGAATCCAGAAGCTCACTGAGTGCATGCTGATAACAACTGGCCACATCAGTTTCTCTTATACCCCCCCCCCCCACACACACACACACACACATATACACACACACATACAATATATTTCTGCAAAATTTTCTGAATACACTGAAGGAACCTGAGCAGCAGAACTGCCTCACATCGTGTTTATTTGTCAAGAAGTCTAAAGATGAGCACTGATTGGACACAACTTACCACAGAGTCCTTTCTTTCCCTTTTATAGTATCCTGTGCAGTTTATCAACTTTTTTGCTTAACAGCTGGTTGGGCAAGAGTGCCTACAGGTACCGTGCTCGATTGCTACATACGTCTGGGTAACAGATATCAGAATCACTTTTATTTGTTAGTATTTGGTAATGATCTGGTTTTAAGGATACCAAAAATAGGTATATTCATCCTCTGATGACTCTGGGGTGCTTTCCTTCTGTGGCTTCATTGTTCTTGATCTGATTACATTTTCCATATGCAGACTTATGGACTGGTTATTTATAGAGTCCCTGGGTAGCTGCACAATATTACACTAAGACAAAGACGCCCCAGGATGGAGAAACAGAGGAAGGTGTAATAATGTAAACATAGTATTATTTAGCATCAATAGCATTGAATGATAATGTATTTGCAATATTGCTGTTGTGTACATTGTTGATTTTGTGTAAGAACACCAACAACAGCTAACACTGAATATTTCAAGTATTTATGTGTGCAGCCTGTATATTGTAAAAAGTTATATACTTTGAGTGCTGCCATTGTAGTCCCTTTAAAGTACACAGACTTACATCAAGGATCTTTTGGTGGTTCATGTTGTGTAATTGCTAAACAGCTGGATTAAGCTCGTCAAATAACTTCTGACATGTAATCCCTATCAGCATAAAATATAAAGAGACTTAGAGATTTGCTGACAGTGTGCAGTTGCACTGATTTTTGTCTAAATGCTTCTTAAGTGCTATCTCAGTTGGTGAAGAGGACTTTGCACCGAACACTTGCATGATTTAGAAGATCATAAGGTTTATTTCAATTAGAATAGTGCTACTGCAAAAAAAGGAAGAAGAAAGATAGAAAGGAAAAAGAAGATATTCACACGTTCAAAGCTGGACACTCTCTGCTTAATATCTAAAATGTCAAAAAAAAATGTTCAGCAGCCTTAAGCTCCCTTTGGACTCTGTCTGTGTACATGTTAGCGCAAACATTATCAGTATCCAACAAATATTGCTGATTCGAATATATTGCAACAGGCCATTACACAATATTTAGAGGCTACTCAGTATCCAAAAAAATGGAAACATTTTTTCAAAACTTTCTATAGTAACGGCAAATGTTTAATAAAATAAAACTCATTGACGCCATCTCCAATAAATAAAAAAATAAATAAATAAGGCTTAAGCAGTCCAAGGTTACTGCTGTTTATTTATTGCATGTGCCAGTCATACCCCAAACAGAACTGCAGGCCTTATTCAAACACCAAATCAAATTTTGCACGAACCTTTGAATCTTTGAAGCTCAAAGTTCAGTGTCCCAAACCCAAATTAAGGTCTGCAAATGTTTTCGCTGTTGTCATTTTGGGCTGTGGAGCAGAAAAACAAACATCCATCATAATTACAGGGTATTACATTGTAAGTACTATAAATTTGTTTCACTATTAAAAACTAGCAGCATTGCCATTTTAAATGCAGAGTAATGCAAATGTGTGCAATACTGCACTTATTAAATGTGTTTAAAAATGTTTTCTAATATATTTAATTTGAGACTTTTGGCTAACTTGGGCACCTAATGTGTTGATAATTAACCAATAAATTTAATTGCCAAAAGAATTTTCATGAGAGTGGAATTGTTGATGTAAGGGTTTTTTTTCTTAATGAATAAAGCAGCTGATAAGTTTGCCATCCTTGTCCTGGGAGGACTTTGTGTTAGGAGCATGCAGCGATCACTGGAACTGTCGCTTGTTAACTGACTTTATTTCTTTATTACACCTGACCTTCAAAAATATTAGCGTCTGCCTCTTAACCTAAATTTAATTTGCATAATATTTCTATGACTCGAAATAAGTCTCAAGCATTTTATTCTAAAGAAAAGTTCCTTCCATCTGTTGCTTTATTATTTCAGCATTCTTGGTTGTATATAAATGGCTTATTAACAGGCCATTAACAGTGTGCAACAGTGTAAAGAGTAAAATCTGTGTGAGCATTAGTCGCAGTCTTACATTGAAAGCAGTGAGGTATTATAAAAGCAGATAATCTGTTAAGACTAACTTTTAATGTCCAAACAACCAATTGAAAAATGCACCAATAAAATATAAATATAGCGTATCAGTTTTGCAAGCCTGTTTTTTGAGCTATAAGTATCTTTTTAAAACTTCAGCCTTTGTCACTCTACACAGGAGGGCGGGCTGGACTTTGAGCATTGAAAACACTGTCTGTCCCCCAACAGGGCCCAGCTGAGGGTATAAAAGCCTCAAACTAAAGTGAAGAAATCAGTGCTCGCTGACCCAAAGGGAGTGGGCTTTAACGAACCCATCATGGGGGACTCAAAGCTCTGCCTTTTGCTGCTCCTCACTGCATCTGCCTTGGCTTGTGAGTAGTTCTTAAAACCATTCCCTCTAAAAAAAATGTTACACTATTGAAAGGGGTGCAATGGATACTAAGTAGAAGTGTTTAAAAAAGGTTTAAAAAATTAAGCATGCCTGAAAACTATAAAAGCACCAAAGGCCAGATGCTACCCATCTATGTGTGAAGCCTTGCTAGGCTATTATTATGACCTGGGCCTCGTGGTTGGGTCTAAATTACAGTGGATTTTATTTTAGTTGCATTACAGGTGCTAAAAAGATATTTAATAATCTGGTTCTTTCCAGCTGCCCAAGATGACGATCAACCAACGTGTCTGCGTAAGTTCATTTCAGTGTTGACACCCAGTTTGCACGGTTGCAGCAGTTTTCCAACACATAATGATTTCTCATGTTGCTAATCTTTGCTCTTCTAGTGGCTCAAAGGTACAAGAGTCTACACAAGTATGAATACCAATATGAAGCTGAGTCTCTGAATGCCATCAATGGAGCCTCACACCTCAAGAATGGACCCAAGGCTTCCTGCAAGGTATGAGAAATACTTGTCAGTGATGCTTAGTCATCATTTCTTTTCCCCTTTCCAGCTCATGTATTTCCCATTCAGATTTCAGAGTAAAAGAGAAAATGTACCTTCTGTCACAGGTTGAAATTGAAGTGCCTCAGACTTGTAGTTTCATTGTCCGCACCACTGGCTGCAGGCTGAGTGAGGTGGTTGACATGGATGCACGGGGTAACCCTGTGTTTGCCGACTCCCCGAGCTCTGATGCCTTTGCTGCAGAAATGGCAAAGTATGTAATTTTTCTATGAAATACTGAACCATAAAAAAAAGAAAAATAAGTGGCATATTTGGAGAGTGTGCACTTTGTTTTAAAGGTATCCCCTGAAGGTTGTGGTTGAGGGTTTGTACGATGTGAAACTATACCCCGAGGATGGTGAAACAACAACCACCCTGAACTTTAAGAGGGGTATCATCTCTGCCCTGGCTGTTCCTCTGCTGGAAGAAAACAAGAACAAGAATATGGTACAATAATTTGACACGGAAATAGACATGATTCCCCAAAGCTACACTGTTAAACCACACTTCCCTTATGTTTATTAAAAAAAATGTTTGTTCTATACTACATTATAAATATTTATTCATTTCCTCTAATCTTTAACATATTCATTGCAGCCTACAATCCATGGCAAGTGCAAGACCCATTACACTGTCAATGCTAGAGAAGACATTGCAACTGATGTGAGCCTGAACAGGGATCTATCCAGATGTGACAAATTTGTCCCAATGAGCGATCACACCAGCCCCCTGGCACTTATCACCGGCATGGTAAAATAAAAAATATATAAATATACTAATATAAAAATATTAGTAAAGTCTTTACTGTTGAAAAAATAACCAACACCTTACTGTACCTCCATAAATATCCACAATGTTAACAACCTTATCTATCCTTTTTTTAAGCACTACCCTCTTGCTCAGCTGATCAGAAGCTCCCAAACCTGCAATTACAGGTTCGACAATGAGAAAAAACACATGACCTTTGGGTCCTGCACTGAGAACCACATCCTCATTCCCTTCTCACATAAGTAAGTCAAACCTTGTACTAGAATCTGCTGAATGCTGTTATGTGAGTGTGCTTACTCATATGCATTTCCCTGTTTTGCTTTAAGGGGTGAATATGGAGTTACCAATGTTGGAAAGCAAGAGCTGACCCTGGTTAAAGTTTCCCCTCACAATGACAGAGTCTTCGTTCACGGTAAATATTTAGTTTAATTTGGAATGTGTTGATTTGTTGTAGCTAAAAAGTAGCTCAGACTTATCGCAATCTTTGTGTTTGTCTGTTAAGGTGTGATTGTCAAGGATCTCCACATGGAGGCTGTTGAGGACAAGAGTGCTGTCCAGGATAAAGATACAGTTCTGAATCATCTGAGAGAACTGGCCGCTCTGCCTGAGAACGAGGGTGAGAGGAGGGCCCCCCTCTTCCACGAGCTTGTCTCCATGGTCCGTGGAATGAAGACTGAAACCCTGAGTTCGACACTGAGTGAGGCTCTCGCTGTGTCCCGAGTCCTCACCTACCAGGTTCTGGCTCAATGTGGAACTCCTGAGTGCAGCAGTGCCATCATGCAGATCCTCAGGACCTTTGACACCAACTCCTTTGAAGTTGATGCGACTGTTTTTGCTTTGGGAGTCATGTCCAATCCTTCTAGCCTCTTGATCCACGATATGCTCGAGATGGCTAAATATAAGCCAAGCAAGCCTATCATGTACGCCCTAAGCAATGTTGTCAAGAGGTAAGTGAACTGAAGCAGACATTAATCAAGGAGTAGTATTTTACAGATTCTCTTTTTTGTGGCATACATTTCAGAGGCCTTTTTCACCCTTTTCAACAGGTTTTACAAAGCCGAAGGAAAAGTAATTCCTGAAATTCACTCTGTTGCTGAGTTTATGGCTGCCCAGTTGGGTGACTGTTCTGGAAACGAAGACAAGACTTTTATGATACTCAGGGTCAGTATCTTGCCCATAGCGCAAAACTAGAACTAATTCTATAATTACAGAAATAATGTTAGAGAATTACTTTAGGATGGATCCTTGACAGTAACAGGCTACATTTCCCCATTACAAACTCTCCGGAATGATCACTTGAAGCATGCCTGAATTTAAATTCTTCCTGATGCGGATATTATTTGCTTTACTTTAATCTTAGGTTATTGGAAACATGGCTCCAGCTGTGTTACCTGCCAGTCCGGCGCTCAGGGCTGCTGTGATCCAGTGTGTGAACCTACCTGCAGCTTCACGGGCTGTACAACAGGCTGCAATCCAAGTGTACAGGCTAGCCCCTGTCCCTGAAGAGGCAAGTGGCATTTTCTTTGAAAAATTCTTGAAAAAGTAGCTGTCAAACATTTAACTGATCACTTACAGAGGAACGATTTATTTTAAGAATTTCAGTCAGAATTGAGAGTCCATCATTGCACAGAAACAGAACTGGTGAAGGTTACATGTTCGATCTTAGTGCAGCATTGAATACCACTGATCACAATAATTTATTAGAGATTAGAACATACCATACGTATTGAAAGGAATACTCTGCAATGTAAATGTGAGTCTTTTTCACACATGAAAGCTAGTCCACAGGGTTCTGTGTTGAGACTAATGCTACTTACATTATATATACTTAGATTATGCACAATTCCCTTGGTAATGTTAGAAAACACTGCATATATTTTCACTGCTTTGCAGATGATACCCAGCTTTCTTTTTCTATAAAGACAGATGATAATTAGTTAAACTACAGACACAAAGGCCTGGATTACATCCTAACCAGACATACTGAACGACATCCCCTCCCTATATTCTGTTCTGTCTCTTTATCCTTGCTTCTCTTTCTCCCAACCCCCAAATGGTTGCAGTAGATGGCCGGCCCTCCTGGAGCCTGGTTCGTCAGAGTTTTTCCTTCCCACCACTGCAAAGTGCTTTCTCATAGAGGGTTATTATTTGATTTTTGGGGTTTTCTTCAGAATACTTTAAAGTCTTTACCTTACACTATAATTGAATTGAATTGAACTGAATTGAAATGAAAGTCGAAGAGTTAGTCACATAGGGAATCATCTTTTTTTTAATCTATACTCATTTTTTTTGATGTACTTTGGCCACAGGACAGAGAGGTGTTTATGCGAGTCTTCATGGACATCAACAACCCCATGCAAAAGCGTATTGCTGCATATCTGATACTTATGAAGAACCCTCAGCCAAATGAACTTAACCAGCTGGCGAATGCCTTGCCAAATGTGCAGGACCAACAAGTCAAGAGCTTTGTCACCTCCCACATTACCAACATTTTGTCCTCATCTGGGTCTGAGACCCAAGAGTAAGTGAAAAGAAATGTTAGTAAAGAGAAAGCTATTGTCCTGATTTAGTCACAACCACTCAGTTGTATTCTTTTCTTTCCTTCAGGCTGAGACAGAAGATTCAAGATGCTATTCAGGGTAATGAGATTGGGCCCATTTTGAACCCCACCAAGTTCTCTCGCAACTACAAGATTGGTTCTTTGGAGGGCAACATGATCTTTGAGGGTCCCAGCTACCTGCCCAAGGAGGTCATGCTTGAAATGACTCTCAAGGCATTTGGCTATGACATTAACATGATGGAGGTAATGATTTTTGAGCCATTTACTACAAATTGTGACACTGTTTTGAAAAGTTAGGTTAGTAAATCTGTCACCTTTAAAGATCGGTATGGAGGGGAAAGGATTCGAGCCAACTGTTGAAGCTTTGTTTGGAGAGAATGGATTCTTTCCTGACACCGCCATGAAGACCATGTATTTTGTCTCTGACAATGTGCCAGAAGCAATACGTGAAATTCTGCAGAACATGATGCCTACTTTAAAGAGGGACGACATAAACAGACAGGTACTCAGAGCTGCGTGCACATTAATCAAACTGAAAATTGAGATAAACATTTTCAGAGGGGGAATATTTAAAATTGTTTACCTCTATTGTGGCCTCCTAGAACCTGATCAAGGAGATCGGTCGCAACTTCAATAAGCTGGTGAGAGAACTAAAGACCATGCAGTCTCCGGAGGCAATGGTTTATCTGAAACTTTTGGGAAATGAGCTGGGATATCTGAAGACCAACGAAATGGAGGCGATGGTCTACTCGGCTGCTATGATGATTGACAACATGTTCAAGATGTTCCCAACCGATGTAAGTTAAAGGACATCATTAACAGTGAGCTATCAGTTGTTGATGATTTAAACATCCTATCATATGTATATTTTTATTTGTCACAGTTAATCAGAGCACTGATGATGAATGTTGACAACACAATCTTTGCCCACTACATCTTCATGGACAATGAGTTCTTCCTGCCTACTGTCACTGGTGTTCCTCTGAGGATTGCACTCTCTGGTACTTTCACACCTGGTATTAAGGGTGGACTGAAGCTGGCTCGTGACATGGTAAATATCCATAAATACATTTAAATGCCACCTGTAATTCCCCCCCGCACCATCCCAGCTCCTAACATTCCTCCTGCTCCCACACAGAGTGAAGTGACCTTCATGCCCTCTGCTGGCATTGAGTTTGTAACTCAGGTTGGCTCTCACATCCCTGAATATGTTAACTCCGGATTAGAAATGCATACTAACATTTTCCATGAGGGTGGGCTTCATGCCAAGATCGCCATTGGTCGTGACAATATTAAGCTAACCATACCTGCTCCAGTAAGCCCAACAAAGCTCATCAAAATGACGTAAGTCAAAGCACTCTTTTCAATCATTATGCCAAATTTCTGGAACATGAATGCCGAGAAAACAGCTGATTAAATCTGCATTAAACTGCTGGTTGCAATGCAATCTTTAACTTAGCTTGAGGTATAAACAGAGCAATGTTTATCAAAAAAGAATGAAGCCATGTTTCTGTGTATCTTTAATCAAATTCAAATAAAAAGAACAATTACACTTTACCTTTGCTATATTTACAATTTAGAAATAACCTTGTGGCTGTGACGGGATCAGAGGTGAAGACCATCCCTCCTATCGTGGTGGACAAGGTTGATGTTAGTGAGTGCACTCCTGTCTTCGTGGGAATGAAATACTGCACTGAGCTGCAATACACTGATGCTTTCTCTCAGGAGACAGCCCCCTACTTCCCGTTCACTGGAGACAGCAAGTGTGTGAAATATTCTTAAACACCAGCAAATAACTGTCTCGCAAATGAAATTATTTAATAAATAAGTGCTGTCAAATGAACTTAACAGATATGTTGTGGAGCTCCACCCAACTGGCGAAGTTACTGAGTACACAGCCAGTGTTGCCTACGAACTCCTCAGGGAGGGAGATGATGGCCGGCAGAGAGTTGACTCTGTGCAGTTTACTCTGAAAGCTGATGGTAATGTATAATATTCCTTTGCGTTGGCTCACAGCTACATTTATCATTTCTTGGGAAAAGGCACATTTTTTTTAAAATAGTTTTGCCTCTGTACACCACAATAGTGGATTTTAATTCAAGCAATCACGATGTGACTGTAGTGCAGACCCTCAGCTTTAATTTAAGGGGTGTAGCAAAAATAGTGCATTCAGAGATTTTCATACACAGTCCTCCATTTTAATGGCTTAAAATTAACTGGACAAACTAGCACACATGTACTATAAATATGATTATTTTTCATACGTGGAAACGTTGCACTCATTGGCTGCCTAAAGTCAAGAACCCATAACACCAAATGCTTTGCTTCCTCCTTTGAGACCTCTGCTAGGTCTTTACTGTAGATACATTAAGTTTTTATTTAATAACTGAACAGTATGCTCCGTTGGCTCTTTTAGATTTTATTTTACCAAAGTTTACTTTACCTCCTCGAATGTTCTTGACTTGGTGAGATATTGTTATGTTGTTTTTCTTGATCATGGAAATAACAATAAACATATTTAAAATTACAGAAAAAATGTATAAAAACAAATTCAAAACTTTAGATATTGTGTTTCATTTGTTGTGTAATAACTAGAGAGCAGGTCCCACACGGCCATGAAACTGTTTATCAGTCAAGTGTACAGTTAATTCTAAGCCAATTCATTCTGAGCCTTTTAGCATTGTACAGAGGTAAAATAATAAAAAATTGTATCTTTGTCTAACAAGTTCTAAACCTAAACCTGTAATTTAAAGATGCGCTAAGGGTATTCAAATAATTGGTCAACAACAGGTGCAGAGCCAACCGAAGCCAGAGCAGTGATGAAATATAACAGAAGGAGGAATGTCATTAACGCCGACATCCAGATCCCTGACTATGATGTGGAGGCTGGAGTCAGGCTGGGTGTTGTTGATGGAAACACAAAGGGCAAAGGAACTCACTCCATCTCTCTCGATTTTATAAACAAGAACGTTCCTCAGCTCTCCCTGGTTGGCCGCGCCAAGTAAGAAAGCCGCTACAGATCACAAAACTCTATTAATCTCACCTCTATGATTAAAAATAAGATGTTTGTGTTACAACTTTCAGCCTGAAGGCCATGAAGGAAGGAATGCTCCAAGTCCAACTCCTGGTCCCATCAATCAGTGCTGATGCCACTGTCACAGCTGCAATGAAACATGATGAACAGTTGGAACTGGAACTCAAGAGCGAAATCAAGCTCATGGACGCCATCTCTCACCAGAAAATAGCTATGAAATATGGTATTTTTTTGTTTTTATTTACCGTGTTTCAAAATATCTCATAAAATGTCATGAGAAATTATGTCACTCTAAATGCAGAAATTGCTGTCACTGCAAAAATCATAGTTAACAGACTAACTTTGCTCTGGCTCTAATTCAGCGCTCTTTTCTGTGTCATTTCAGATGCAACAAAAATTGAGGTTGAGGTCAAGTCTGATGTGAACACTAAGGCCACCATGTTGCCTTATGCTGACTCTATTGAAAATTATGGCAATGAGGTTCTTGACATGCAAGTGGGACAAACTGACATGAAAGTCCGTCATATCTTCAAGAAGTTTGCGGAGGTATGAAGCTTTGCTCAATTATTCAGATATTCTTTATCTGTAAAAAAATATGGCTTGTGCATACAATAATGCTTATCTGTTTTCAGGCAACAAATAATTACATGGAAAAGTATGGTGCTGAGCTTCCTTACATTCAGAATTTCAGAGTGCCTGACATGCCAGAGATTTCCCTTCCAGAGACACTATTCCTGAATACGTAAGTGTGAAAAACTTCATGGTAAATATTAAAACAGCCAAATGTTTCTACCTAAACGTTCACATATTCACTTTTGTCTTTTTAATAGTGAGGCAAAGGGTGTCTATTACATCAACAATGATCGCTTCACAATTGCCATCCCTGTGCCTCTTGGAGGAAAGTCAACAGAAGAGCTTAACTTCCCACCGGCTTTCACCACTCCTAGCCTATCTCTCCCCCAGTTTGGAGTGGAAATCCCCTCCAAGCAGATTCCCATACCAGAGTTTGTTGTTCCTGAGAGCTTCACTCTGTCTATTCCACGGTTTGGCAGAGCTGAGGTCTCAACAGTGATGAAGAGTAACCTATATGACACGGAGGCCTCTGTGGCTTTCGGCGTAGATCGGGAAGAATCACGAAGCTACTCAGCGAAGTTTGACATCAAAGGAACCTCCCCACTCGACATTCTTTCGATAAAGCTTGAAGGTATTTCATGCTGAAGATAACTGATGAAGTCAGAATTTGTTAAATCATAATCCTTAACTTGCAGTTAAACGAACCACTGTGTTTTTTCCTTGTTGAAACAGTTTTCAGTCATCATTTTTGACTTAGTTTCTTCTACAATGTTCTTGGAATGAATTTTA
>VUQK01006594.1:34235-50734 GCA_015106715.1 Bujurquina vittata | reverse complement strand
TGAAATACCTTCAAGCTTTATCAAAGGAACCTCCCCACTCGACATTCTTTCGATAAAGCTTGAAGGTATTTCATGCTGAAGATAACTGATGAAGTCAGAATTTGTTAAACGAACCACTGTGTTTTTTCCTTGTTGAAACAGTTTTCAGTCATCATTTTTGACTTAGTTTCTTCTACAATGTTCTTGGAATGAATTTTACAAAATTAGAAGTGCATAAATTGACATAGTGAAGTGATAATGTGTTAGATTTTTTTCTCCTTGTGTTTTTTTTATTTAGGCTCAGGAAAGGTGGCCACCACTGATTCCCTCAAGGCCCAGTTCAAAAGCTCTTTGGCCCATAAATTCATTGAAGCCAGTTTTAGCATTGCTGAGGACGCAATCATCTCTGACACAATCAATCTGAAATCAAACAGCAAGATAGAAGCCAGAAGTCCATTAGGGCTCAGTGTTATCGCAGAGCACACTGGAATGGCTGGAATTAACCAGGAAGAAATATCTGCTGACAACAGATTTGAGGGGATGTTTAAAGCTGGACCCATTTATGGCAAGACCATCTCAACCCAATCCTTTGCCATCTTCCCATACAGACCAGAAGCAAGGATTGATTCTAGTTTTCAGGTAGATTCCACAATTGTTAGGGTCCAGAATGTAATTACAGCAACCTTAATCAATGGCCAAGTCTCAGCTGTGTCTAACACCAGTGTCTTTGAAGACATGTTCACTCATAATGCTGAGCTTTCCTTCAGAGACAGCAGGTTGTCACTGATAGGTACTACCAATGCCCTTGCGCTTGGCATGAAGATATACAACCAGATGGAAGCCTCTGCTGGTGCCGGTGAAGTTATCTTGAGAACGGAAACAAATACAGACCACTCTGAAAACCGTGTTTACTCTTTGTTGACTGCCTCTCTTAATGTCAATGGTCTGACTGTAAATAGTGATGCCAATGTGAAGCTCTTTGAAAATGAGGCTACTCACAAGGTTTCTCTGAGAATGAATAAGGATGGTTTGGCCACAAGTGGAACAACTACTCTTCAGAGCCTGCTGTCCATGGAAAACACCTTCACTGCAGAGGTTGATGCTACAAAAGCCGTTCTGTCCATTGCCAACAAGGCTTCAATGGATGATATCAAGGTTGACAATACCAACAGTTTGATCATAACTCCCTCCAGCCTTAACTTCAAGTCAAACGCTGAAGCCTCTGCAAGTGAGTATGACTCTTATACTCATGCTGTAACCTTTGAGCTGAGCCCCTACAGTGCTTCTGCAAATGTCAACAACAACCTGAAACTTCTGGGTGCCAGCTTTATTAATGAGGCACAGCTGCAGGTAGGGCTTTACAAGACGGAGCTGAATGGAGTACTGAAAGCCATCTATGGTGAGGAAGAGCTCAAGCACACCTATCAGGTCATTTATGGCGATATGACTGCTAATGTTAAGTGCAGCACCACTGGAAAATTCCTTGGAACTCACATGAGCCACAATACTGAAATTGAAGTTATGGGCCTGACTGCCACAATTACCAATGGTGTCCGGTTCAACTCACAGCCAGTGCGCATTAACCATGATGTACGTTGCAATATTATTCCTTTTGATTTCAACTTGGATGCCATATTGAATGCTGAAGGAGACATGACCATGTATGGAAGCCACAGTGCCCAGATCTACAACAAATTCCTCCTTAGAGCACAACCCATGGTTTTTGCCAGCTCAAATGAATGCAGGGCATCAGTAACCCAGCGACTGAATAATGGGTTTTCCCATGAGACCACATTTGACAACAAGATGATTACTTCTTTGTCACTCCAAGAGCAAAAGACCAGTTTTAAACTGAAGTCTAAAATAAATGAGCATGCCTTTGATCAGAACCTAGAAGTTTATAACACTGCTGAGACAATTGGAATGGAGGCTTCTGGCACTATCCTTACAAACATAATGAACACAGCTTCCACAGAGAACCAAGAGTTCACTGTCTCTGGCCTTCTTAAGTATAACAAGAAAACAGATAGTCACATAATTAATATTGAAAATATATATGTCTTCTTGGAACAATTTAAGGGACTTGTTGTGTATGTAGCAGAGGCAGTGCATGACTACATAGACAATGAGCAGGGTGTAACGGCTCAATTGCAGGCTCTTCCAAGCTATGTAAGTGATCTAGTTACTCAAATGAATATAGAAAGCAACCTAATTCAGCTGATAGAGTATTTCACAAATTTTATCCAGAAATATAACGTGTCCATGGATGATGTGGAAACATTTTTAAGGAACCTAAAAGTTGCTATTGAGAAACTAATGGCCAATCTCTCGATTCACATTCAGAACTTTGTTTATAGGATGAAGAAGACAATTTCTAGTGTCAACTTCCCTGAAGTCACAATTCAGAATATCCAGGAATGGCTGAATGACCTTAATGAAGAGTATGATATCAAGTCTGTAGTTGCATATGTGATTGATACCGTAAGAGAGATCATCCAAGAGTTTGACTTGGAAAAACTAAAGGGGAGCAGCTTTGCATTCCTGCATGAAATTGATGCCAAATATGAAATCAAGTCTAAACTACGGTCAATACTCAAAGAGATCAGACAAATAATTGAGACCTTTGACTTGAAAGAAATTGCTGTTAATCTAAACAGGTTAATTTCATCCATTAACTTAAAAGCTCACATTGAGGAACTAGCGAGGCACATTCCCACAGAGATTCCCAGAGAAATAACAGATTGGATCCGGAAAATTATTCAGGACCTAGACATCCTAAATAAAATCAATACTTTAAATGCCAAAATAAGAGAATTGATTGCAAAGCTTGAGGTTGATAAAAAGGCTCAAGCTGTCTTAGAATCAGCTGTGGAGCTCATTAAAAAATTAAAGATTGAGAAAATCATCACTGATCTGGCCAGAATGATAATAGAATTTCATACGAGTTTAATCGCCAGCCTCCATAATTTTATCAACTTCTGGAAAAACAAAGAGGTGAAGGAGTTCGTTCAAGAAATTAACCAGCTTATTCAAATAACTGTGGATGAACTTAATTCATTTGATTATAGCAACTTTGTGGAGAATGTTAATAGTATGATTGCTCTGTTCCCATATGTCATGAATTTGATTATCATGGAAAATGAAATTCCACAAAAACTTGAGGCAATGCGTGATTTTGTCAACACGGTCTTATCTTTTGTTCAAGGCCTTTCAGAAGGCCTAAGAGAAATCAAAGTTGCCGAATTTTTTAAATCTGTAAAAGATATCTTTGATGACATTGTAGCTGATACTCTTAAGAGAGTTGCTCAACTCGTCAAAGAGAAAATCACAAATCTCAACATTAAAGCTGAGATTACCTCATATCTTAACTTTGTGACTAGATACTACAAAGGAGTTCTAAACATTATGAACGACATGGCCAGCACTATTTTTGATATCATTAAGAAGGCTGTACCCGACCAAAGACTCATCAGCGAGATTCAGCAGATCATTAATGGGTTTTTCACTGAACTTAAGAAAGCTGAGATCACCATACCATCATTCACTATTCCTCTAACTGACCTTGGTGTGCCTTCCATGGAATTCAGTCTAGATAAGCTGGCACAGTTTGAAATCCCAACTCAAATTGACATCCCCGAGTTCACCATCCTGGGCTTGCACACTGTTGAAGCCACCACAATCTCCATTGATGACATTAAGCAGAGAATTATGGATCTTATTGATTTAATTGTAAACTTTGACATTAATATGTTTGACACGGATGCCTTCTTTGGACACATCACAATGAACTACCTTCCTTCCATGCCTGAGTTAACCCTCCCAGAGTTCACGCTTCCCAAGATCTCATTCCCAAGCATTCCACAAGTTCCTGAAGAAAAACTTGCTAAGTTTCTTCAGGTCCCTAATATCAGCCTGCCAACCATTCCAAGTGAAATTGTGGTGCCATCCTTTGGTACCCTCCTTGGCGAGCTCAAACTCCAGACTCCCATCATCACCATCAAGACATCTGCACAGTTTCAGAACGCAACAGAGAATGCAATGACCCCTCAATTCAAGGGGTTTTTCATTTCTCATGGAAAATCTACAAGTTTTGAAATTCTCAATTACAAACTGGAGTCCACTGCTCGCGTTGCAATCCCAAGAATGAGGCGTGTTGTCTTTGGAGAGACTGTAAAGTTCAGTCATCTTGCTCTTGGAACTGATCATCAGGCAACTCTAACTCTCTATGGCCTATCAGCTCAAGCCCAAGCAAAGACTGAAATTAAGGTCACTACTGCACCTTACAATGCTAACTTGGTAAACATAGCCTTTATTGCTATGGAGGGGGGAATGACTGGTTCTCTTGATACAACTTACACACATTTAGTGGACATTCCATTTGGCAATGTCAGAAGTGAGGTCACTCTAAAACAGAAATCACTTGTGCGCCAAGATGGCTATGCATTCATTCTAAATGCTGACAATACAGGAGAGCTTAATGGGGATGCTAGCCACCGCAGCAAGTTCGATTTGTTGCTTACTCCCAGCAATACCACCATAACTTTCATTGGTGACACAGACTGTTCCATGTTAAAACTAAAACAAAGTGTTACTGCTGAGATTGGCACATTTTCCTACTTAAAGTTTAATATCCGCAATGAGGCAGAGGCACCAGTCATAAAGAGCAGTCTTCTTGTGGCATCTGGATTCGCAAACCTTCATGATATGAGGGCTGAGCTGAAAGCAAACCAAGATACAGAACTCTATGGTGCAGTCAGTGGTAGAGTTTCCAATGCAATAAACGTCATAGCCCACCCTGATGAGTTTTTCTTTGAATTTCAAAACAAAGGAAATGCAAAGGTCAACATTTTTGAATCTGTGACTGCTAAAATAGAACTGCAGAATGATTACTTGGCCAACATCAGTCCCGAAAGTCAAAAGATGAACACAGTCATCCTGACTCGTCTGAACCAGTACAAAATGTTCTACAACTTCACTCTTGACAACAATGTTCATGAAGCTGGAATCTTTGCTACCATGGAAAGTGGGGCCAGTCTCGACTTTCTGAGATACCCCATCAGTATTCCTGAGCTTGATCTGCCTTTTGTTGACTTTCATACTCCAGCCATCAATGATCTCAACTTGTATGAGCAGACTGGACTGAACAACATTTTGATTACTACTGACCAGACGTTTGATGTGGATACTAAGATTGTTTACCAGAAAAGCAAGGGTGCCCCACTTGTTAATATAATGGGCCTGATTCAAATTCCCTTCTTAAGGAATCTGATAACAGAACTGTCTGTCAAATCTGCCATCATTAATCTGATTGCTAATGCCAGATTACAGACAGAAGATGATCTTGTGTTCCACCTTGAAGCTACCACAACTTCTGTGTTTGAGGACCTTAAAGCCAAACTTGTTGGCACCAGCAGTCTTACCACCAAGAGGGGAATCAAGATGGCTAACTCCCTGTCCCTTGAAAACCCTCGTATTGGAGGAACTCATGATAACACCATCAGTGTGACTACTGATACTTTTGAAACTGAACTCTCTGTGACCACAGTCGCAAATGTTGCCCTGCCTATAGTAAACTTGCAAGCAAACCAAAAACTGGATGCAGACACAAAAACCAAAGCAAAAGCCATTTCCAAGTTGAGTGTGAGAGGAAATTTCAATATTCCTGTGATCAAAGCTGTTGGAAGTGCTGATGCAGACCACAGTCTCAAGCTGGAAGGAACCTCTGAATATATTTCCATGGAATCCTCTACTAGAGCTAACATGGATGGCAGAGTGTATGAAGACTATCTAGTTTTTGGATTGCTGGATAATGAAGCTGCTGTGTTCCTGAATAAAGATGTCCTGCGCTCAACATCTAAGGTTATTGCTGATGCCAAGTTTAACCATGGTACAACCAAAGTCATTGGTATGGATGTAAATGAGAATCTTTCCATTGAAGCCTCCACAAGTCGTGTGTATGCAGTGCTGAAGTATACTGGCAACAACGAGGCAAACCTGTTCAATTTTAATACCAAAGGGACGCATACCGCCCAAGCTAAAGTAGACTGTGAACCAACCTCTTCCTTGACTCTTGATATGGATATTAAAATGATTCAGCCAAGCAACCTGGGTGACTTTGCTCTCTTTGAGAAGACTCTTGCTGAAGTAACAGCTGCCAAGCAGAACATCTTTACTAATACTACACTTGTCAGCCCACTGTACTCCACAATCATGACAGCTGCAGTAGAAGGCAATGCCCCTGTCATCAAAGCAGTTGCTAAATCCGCTGCAAACTCTGCTTTTGTGGTCTTGGAATACAACATGGATGGTGAGTTGATGAAGATTCCCTAAAACCTTTATCTGATTTAAGTTTCATGCACTGAATTTCATGAAATTTCTTTAAATAGCTTCTTCTAATGTGAACTTTGAGAATGAAGCTTTCAAGGCAATAAGCAAAATGTCTTTGACGCATGCTGACCTGACCGTGGATGTCAACCACATCATTAACCAAGCTTTGAGGTAATATTCACTGTGCATGTTTTACAGTGTTGTTATTTTAGGAGAAGGAGCCACGCTCTTTGTTGTGCATGGTCATATTTAAATGTGTATAAATAAAATAAATTTTGCATTTAATAGTAAACTGAGATGCAATTGTGATTTAAAGCTTTCTTTTATTTATATAGTGTCCATGAACATACCCTGAACGTGGACATCACCAGTCTTACTTTCACTGATGTGAACCTGCGCTATGCTGCACAAAGTGACAGTGCCAGTGCTTCGATTTATTCTCCAAACACTGGCTTTCTGGGCCTTCAGTTCAATGGTGCAATGCCATCCCAGATGACTGCTAGAGTCTATGGTCGTTACCCTGTGAGTATTATTAACAAGACCATTTTGATACAACTGACCCTAAGAAAGGAGAAAAGGACTTTTATCAACTGACCAGGAAGAGAGTGAGCTGTAAAGGATCTGCAAGTTAGGATAATAAAGGGTAGAGATGAAAATGTGTGAAGAAAGTGTGTTGACAAGATGGAAGTATACTTTGAGAAGTTGACAAATGTAGAAAATGAGAGAGAGATGGTCGTGACACCTGTTAAGATGCATGGTTTGCAGAGAGCCGCGCTGATAAAAAAAAGACTAGTTGAGCTGAAGATATTAAGCTTTTCATTGGGAGTGAGCAGGATTAGAAATTAATATATCAGAGCAACAGCTCAGGTTGAGCGGCTTGGAGACAAAGTTAGAGAAGCAAGGCTGAGAAGGTTTGAACATGTGCAGAGGAGAGATGGTGGATATAATGGACTTTGCTAAAATTTAGGTTTTTTTTCTTTTTGTCTAGTCTGACCCACAGGTTGATGTTGACATCTTGGCCATCAGAGCTTCTCCCAAGGATAATAATAAGATGAATCTGCAGATTGCTTACAACATGGAGGCACCCAAAGAAATACTCTCTCAGATCAAGATGAAACTCTTTTCCATCATCTCCATATTCAAAGGGTTTGCCGACAAGTATCAGGTGACAGTGAACATGGGAATGTTGAAGGACTCTGTCATTAAGTACATCAATGAAGTCTATGATGCTGCAATCAGTTATGATGTTCAAATGAGCCAGCTTTCAGTTTTCTTCAGGAACATCATTGTACAGTACCAGAAAACTGTTCAGGGCTTCCTAGATGCTGTTATTCAGGTCTTAAAGGAGACCAGGTTCAAAGTCCCTGGATCTGATGAGATGACCACTCTCCCTGAGGTCCTAAAGAAGTTAACTAGCAGTATAGCTGCTATGCTTGAAGTAATCATTCAGATTGTGTATGAGAACATGGAGGTCGCTTATAACTTTTTTGTTGAAAAGATTGGCAATGTGAAATTACAGATGCCGCTTAGCGATGCAGTCACTGGAGGGGAGATCATAGATCAGGCCAAAAAAGCTTTCAAGAAAATCTTTGAAGAGATTGTGGATTTTGTAAAACATATGGAGAGTCTTGACACAATGTTAGTGAAAATAGGTGAGACCCTGGAGGCTATTGTTCAGAAATCACAGGAATTTGCAGACTCTCTCACCTCAGACAATTTAGATGCAGTGTTTGCCAATATCAATGAGCTTTATCGTGGCTTTGTCATAATCCTAAAGGATGTAGTGGACGAGACTGCTAATTTTACTATGGAGGATTTTGATAGTTTGTGCAAGGTTATTATAAATATGTTCATTTATATATTAGATCAGTTCAATAATGCTGTTCATGGGGTTCTGCAGCAAGCTTCAGAGGACGTTCAAGCCCGTGTGAGAGTCAGAGATGGAAAGCTTGAGATTGACCTTCCATTTTACTTCCAACAGTAAGGAATCCTCAGAGTGAGGCCTAAGTACATAGGAAACACTACCATCTATTTAGGACACATTCTTGGACAGAGTATGGACAAATAGCTCAAATATTTATGACAATAAGTTCAACAGAAACACCTGTAGATGGTTTATTTTGTAGAAACACTGAACATATAATATGTTACTAAAACTCACCTTCCAGCAAAGACTGAGAAGCATTAATAAAATTACTGCAATCTCTAAATGTCTGATTTATTGCCTTGCGATTTTTGGCATTCATACCCAGTCTTTACATAAATAAGGCAAACTGTCAAACTACGCAAAAATATTTATGTTAAACGGCAGTTTGCATGAATCATACTGACTGCTACTGCAGTAAAGATAAATATTTGCAACTTTTTATGCTTACCATAAATGGCTTTTTAAATGCAACATTAGTTTCACTGAACTTATGCATGCATGTATTCTACAACTAGCTAAAGATAAATAAATACAAGTATTGGATGTAATTAGTATTTCCACTTAATACAGAGAATCAGTGATGGAAAAGACCTACAGGGAGGCTGACTCTCTTATTCTGTTCTCTTCAAAAGAAAGATTTGCATCTGGCTCATCATAAAGTACTTAGAGCTTTGTCCTTAAGTAATCCTAAGTAATGGAAATGGAAATAGGCAAAATGAAAACACAAACATTTTACCGCTCCCTAATCCACACTCCCAAAAGCATTTGTGAACAAAATGTGCATGTTTTTGCAAAATAAGAAGAGTGTTTCTTCTTATTTATGGAAAGTTCTCTTTGAGAGAAGAATAAAAATCCAGCAGTGATACAGTAGTGAATCCAACATGCAAGAAACTGATTCAGTGGTCTTGCCCTTATGAAGTTAACTCTCAGTTACAACATCACCAGCATGGTTCACATTGAGCACTGACCTACACAACATCTCCAGGTATACAAGACAGTGGAAAAACACCAATGTCAGTAGGGTGCGTGTCACTCACTGTGTCTCACATCCACTTCAAAAGTCCAACATTTCTCCCTGTCACAACTGGACAGTCATCAGTTGTAACACCTGCCAGTTTGTCACATTTCAGGCCCACCCAGCCTATTTAAGCAAGCGCTGAAGGAGACGGGACAAAAAAACACAAAAAGATCCAGAGATTACTAAATCATTAGTGATTTGATGTAATAGAGGTGTGTAAACACACAGAGAGTGAAAAGAAGAGTGTGAAGAAGAAATGCTCAGTGCATCATGGAAAGAAGCCTAGGCCTATTGCAGCATAACTAAGGGAGGGTTCAGGCTCACCTGAGCCAACCCTAATTATAAGCTTTATCAAAAAGTTGAAGCCTAATTTTAAAAGTAGAAGCTGTCTATCTTCAGAATCCAAACTGGGAGCTGTTTCCACAGAAGAGGGGCCTAAAAGCTGAAGGCTCTTCCTCCCATTCTGCTTTTAAGTACTCTGGGAACCACAAGTAAGCCAGCGGCCTGAGAACAAAGTGCTCAATTGGGACAAAATGATTCTTTGAGGTATATAAGATATGATGGAGCCTGATTTTTCATCCTGGAATGTTATCATTGATGCTTCATATCTTCAGACTGGAAATAAGGTTATGTAATTTAACAGATAAGTTTAATAATTTTATTTCTACAATATTAAAAAATGAACAAAAAAAGAAAAAATAGAGAAGCATGTCATATCCATTTGCTTATACAAATATTAGGCAATGAAAAACATTTCTGTAGGAACTTGTGAAAACAAAAGTTTCACATTTTCTATCACTTAAGGTTGTGATTGCAGGAGAGCACAATGTAAAACTGTACACTGAGAATTGAGAGGCAAAAAATAATTTGGAAAATAAAATGTTTTGTTGTCTCCTGCAGTTCACCCTCTTATAAAGAAAGCCCGTGTTTACTGTGTAACTACAAAAAAATATATAGTTTCTGCGTGGCAACTGCGTCCTCAAACACACATTCCTACCAATTTCAGCTACATGCGGCTTTTCAAATGAGACATTTGTTTCATTAGACCTATGCATGCATATCTTGCTAAAATAAATACAGCCTGCGCTGCAGCGTAGTACATAAATGCTTTCTGTGAAGAAACAGCCACATACTTCTGCTTCAAAAGAGAGAGGGAGAGCAAGCGAGCAAGATTCCCTGGACCAGCAGCAAATAAGTCTTTCTAAAATCAATTACCTAAGAATATTGGCTAATTGATTTAATTATCTAAGTAGATTTACCGTGGAGCTCCACCCTACTGGCAAGGTCCCTAAGGGCAAAGCCAGGCTCTGTGATATTTATAATTGAGGGCTTCAGATTGTGTACAACATTGCTGTTTATTCATAGTATCACAGTCCTGATTTATTTTTTTAAATTCATTTTATTTTTGGTAGTTAGGCAACATTAAGCTTTTGCACTGTCAACAAGAAGTCCCACTGGATTCAGAGCAGTAATGAAGGAAGAATGTTATCACAGCCAACATTCAGATCCGTGCAGAGGTTGGACTTAGGGTGTGGAATTACAAAGGGCAAAGGAACGCTCTCTCTCTCTCTCTCTCTCATCCCTCTTTATGGAAAGTATCCCAGCTAATGGGTACATGTTTCAGTCTGAAAACCACAAACAAAGGTATGGTTCAAGTGCTACTTCTACTCCCCGCAAGCTGTACCACAGCTACATGCAACATGGAATGACGTGAGGAACTGAGGTTGGAACTTGAAGTTTGTGGAAAGTCCATGCTTGCATATTTTCACTTTAATTAATTCAACTGGTTGATTAATCTTCAGCCTTAAGGTGTTACCATTTTCCTCATGCTACTTATATCTGTGAACCGTGTTTAAACGTAGGAATGAATCATGAACAAGCCTGCAGATGCACAAATGTAATGTCAATTTGCAGCCAGAGGGGGTCACTGGAAGCTTTTCTTCCTAAAGTTTGTGATGACAGTGCTGCATGGCTGTGAGAGCTGACATGTCATTGAATTAATGAGTACCAAAAATAGACTGGGCGCATTTTTTTGTTTTTTCATGGGGATGAGGTACTACGCCACGATACTTATTTTAAGACACAGAGTTTAATTTGCATCTTAGAATGTCACTCACGCAATATTGTCCACTAAGGAAATTCACCAAAAGCTCAGATCATGCAATGCTCAAAGGAACTGCAAAAAACCCAAGAGCTATAGCTCAGACTCTACAGGCCGCAGTTAGCATGTTAAATGTTGAAGATCATGACAGTACGATTAGAAAAAGACTGAACAATTGTGCCTTGTTTGAAATTGTTACCAGGAACATGGAAGTGTAGCTTAGGTTTGCAAAGTTGCGCCTGAACAAATCACAAGACTTCTGGAACAATGTGCTCTGGGAAAACAAGACTAGCATGGAGATGCTTGGCCATAATGTACAGCACCAAACACAGCAGATCCACACCAGCACATCATGAGGGGTGATGATGGGCTTGTTTTGGAGACACAGGACCTGAGCAGCTTGCAGTCTCTGCATTTAACGCATCACACATGCAGTATGTGGCACACACAGCACAACATGTGGAGCGGGGGGGGGTGGCTAGAAAGCTGCCCGGGGAGCAACCTGGGCACTCAAGGGCCCACAGAGATGCCAGTCCAAGATTTGACCCTCTCAGTGATAAACCCTGTTCTTCTCCTCTAGTCCACTGAGTTGACCATGAACTCCTCTTGATACCAAAGTATTCTAAAGTCAAATATGAGGCCATCTATCCAACAACTAAATCTTGTTTAAAACTGAGTCATGCAACAGGACAATGATCCCAAGCACAGACGCAAATCTACAACAGAGTGAATGAAAAAGAACAAAATGAAGGTGTTGCAATAACCCAGTCAAAGTCCAATCTGATTTAAATTTTGTGGCAGGACCGTAAGAGAGCTGTGCATGAATCAATGCCCGCAGACCTCAATGAACTGAAGCCAGATTATAAAGCAGAGCGAGCTAAAATTCCTCCAAACTGATGTGAGAGACTGATAAAGCAATACAGAGAATGATTACTTCAAATTATTGCTGCTGGAGGTGGTTCTTCAAGCTACTGAAACATTTTAGAACCTACTAAGGACCAGATCATTTTTTTGTTATGTTCTGTTACGTAAACCTTAAAATTAAAAGAGCAATACCATCTTTTTTTTTCACATGATTGTTATCCAGATAAACATAGTTTGTCTGTTTTAATTCATCAACCATATTTAAAAGATTTTTTATCTAAAATTAGTGTAAACAAGTCAAGACAAACCAAGCATAGCTTCACCTCTGATAAAAACTTTGAGGGCCATTGCCAGAAACTGAAACCTTTGATCCATGACTGTTTTTCCACAGCAGTGCAGGAACATGTTATCAAGTTCTGGAAGATAGCAGAAGACACGCTGATTTAGGGCAGTGTTTTCTCAGTGCTCTCCTCAAATGGGTACAGTATAGTAGTTTCAACTTGCAAAACAAATCAAGCCTCTTTTTGACAATACGCACGTGTAAATAAACATTAGAGGGCAAAGCAACTGTCACAATTATGCAACATTTTGCAAGAAATCAAATATCTAGTAAACAATGGCTACAATTATTCATCAACTGGCAGGGATTAATATGCCTGCCTGGCCTTTCTTTACATGTTGCACACCCTCATTTGGTTTTGTAGGACTCATCCTAAGCCGCTGTCAACAAGTTCAGTCTTGAGCAAAGCAAAGAAACTGCAAAGCATTCTCCTGCAGCTCCAATGTGTGCAATATTCCTGGCTCTCAAGCTAAAGGAAGCTGAGAAAACAAATATTTGGTTATTGCTATTACATTACTGTTCAATATGAAGCATACATCCTGGTGGCTGTTTGACCCCCAGATAGGCCTAGATGATCGCATAGAAAATGTTTGCAAAATAAATACACCGACATTACTTAATAATGACCATCTGTCTCAATGACGCAATTGACAGTGTGTTATTCATCACCTGGCAGGAATCAACACGATTCACGTGTTGTACATCCTCATCCAGCGCTGGAGTGGCCACCCAGAGCCGCTGACCACAAGCTCAGTCAAAGAAACTGCTAAAGCTGGTTAATCTGCCACTCGGTTGACTTCAAACACACAACACTAACTCATAGATCCAGTACTAGCCTACACCAGCTGACACAGGGCGAGAGGCAGAGTACGCCCTGTACAGGTCGCCAGTCTGTTGCAGGGCTAACACAGAGAGACTGACAACCATCCACACCTATGGGCAATTTAGAGTGACCAACTTACCTAACCCCAGTAAATTATTTAATATGTGATTAGAACATTTTAACATAAGGACCATTCCAGATGCTCACACTCAAAGTATATACTCTAAACCTGGGACATCAGCTTATTGTATTGTGCTTGTAGGCAGTGACACAATGAGCCAGTGTGAAGAAACTTTCATCTGTTTAAAATCCTGTGCAATTTCATTCATTTACAGGGTGAAAAGTAATGAAAGGAAGCTAAGAATTAAAGAAATCTGAGCTCTGGGTCTTGTTTGGTTTCTGCATTAGTTTTAATTCAAAAAAATTTTTAAATATAGTTCTTTTTTCTTCTACAAAAGTTCACAGTCATGAGTACAATAGTCGTCTGCTGGTATGCAGAAAGATAAGCTATAATAGGATGGAGATGGTCAGCAACAATACTCGGGTAGTGTTCGGCTGGTGTTAAGGGGCCCACTGTGTGCCAAGAAAACATTCCTCACACTGTTATACCACCACCTTAGCAGTTCACACAAAGCAGGATGGTTTTTCCAATCTTGTGTTGTCCAATTTCGATGAACCCATGTGAATTGTAGCCTCAGTTTCCTGTTCTTAGCTGACACAAGCAGCACCTGGTGTGCTGCCACTTGTGTCTGGTTTGTTTTTAATTTGATGGTAGCAACACATTTCAGAATTTGGAACAGGGCCATATGTGTAGGTGTCTCATATAAGACTTTAGCTGCTCAACAGTCCTGGGTCTTCATTGTCGTACTTTTCATTTCATTATGTGCTGGATGTTTTCAACCGGTGAAACGTCTGGACTGCAGGCAGGCGAGTTCAGCACAGGGACTCTTTTACTACATTGTAATAGCTGCAGTATAGGCTTTAACATTGTCTTGTTGAAATATGTATGAAAAACATGGGATGGGAACACATGCTGCTCTAAAACCTGTATATACCTTTCAGAATCGATGTTGCATTTCCAGATGTGTGACTCAACTTTGCCTTAGTCGATTTTAAATGAGCTTCAGGCCCAGAAAGGGCACACTATCACTACAGTCACAGTATGTTTTGTGTTTTTTAATGTTATCGCTTTATATTTCATAATTAATTGTCCAGCACTTGCATTTTCCACATTTTTCCAGATTCACTGACATGTGGGTGCAGAGAGAGAGAGCACTTAAATCTTTTCAACCTTATTGATTGGTAAGTTCTCCGCTCAGCAAATCATCACCGTCACAGAGTGAACTTTGTCTTGAGCTCAGATGTCCATTAAGTGAGTAGGAAGCTTTATTTACCATAATACATATACTGCAAATACTTGTAGTAAATAACAACAAGCCAACAAAAAAACACTTCAAGCCAGATTTTTAATTGTTCTTTTAAATATTCCTTCTTTTTTTCAGATTAAACTACAGCTGGTTTCACCTCATAGCAACCTTATTGACTACCACTGGACTGTTGTTAAATAAGATTTGTCATGTCATGTTAATTTTAGTACAAAGATGGTAGATTGAAGAACTGAAAGAGTTATTAGTCCCTAAAATTTATTTTTAACTATCACATTTGCACCTATTTTCATAAGTCTGTATAATCCATATAGTCTAAGACTGTACTGTAACCCCTTTGCTTTGTTCCTCTTGTGTAACATCAGCTAGTTTCCTTGTGTCTGATTGACTTATCTTGAATTCATTTCTGCTGTGATTCTTATTCAGCCCACATGTTCACAGGCTTCTGTTAGAAGGTAAAAGGTTAGCCATAAATGTTGAGACGCCACTGCTGAGCTTTCTTTGCATCCAGCTCGGCTGCCACTGGAGGTAATCTCCAAAGGGTTCTTGCCCACATGATGCTATTAAATCTTGCTATAGTCGCACCATTTACCCCGTAATTCTGAAAGCGCCACAGTGAGCTAGAAATATCATCAGTAAGCAAGTTATAAATTACTGGCTTTGAAGCTTGATGCTATGTTAGATGCTACAATTACACCACGCCCAAATCCTAGACTAAATTGTTGGAGTTGGGGGCTGCATTGTATAAATTGGAAGCGCCAGAGTGGAGAAAGAAACGAATGGCAGTATAAAGAAAGAGGACTGTGTGAAATAAAAAACAACAAAATTTACATTAACTCCTTTAAATTTTTCCTCTTTCATTGCATAAAATATATATGTAGAATACTGCAGTTTAAATGTACACTAATTGCTGTGACAGTGCACTAATTGTGCCTGTTCAGGTGAGAGATTTTGACTTTTCCATTCAGGTATTTCAGTAATCCAACTTCTTCTGGAGCCAAACTTCTCAGGAAACTGAAGTTCAACTTCCTCCCACCACACTTTCCACCCCCACTCCCAATGATAGAGAAAACTGCTAATTTAAAAGGATGCAAGTTGAATTTGAGTCAAATAGCTTCAGAACTTTTGTTCATTTTATTACATAAATCATATGAATTTTAATCATTTTCACTATATATTTTCCCCTGGATGCTCAAGTCCCTCCCTGCAGTCCCAGCCTAGAGGTCCCACCACCAACCATCCACTGTAGATGGACAGAATTTCTGATGACTGGTTAGGTAAGAGCCCTATCTACTATGTCATAAAGGACCTAATGCTTAAAGACGTGCTCTAATATGTGCTGATAACACACTTTAGACAGCAGAACGCTAGCAGCAAGTGGCATGGGTTCACATGCTTGAGGCAGTCATGAGGCAAAGGTGAGCATAGCTGTGTGAAGGAGGCCTTTGTGTATTTGCAGTACATTTTAGTGCAAAAACTATATTTAAAGAGCTGTGTCTTGCGTCTTTTGTGCAGCCACAGGTTTGAAACAGCGAAAGTCAAAACTGAAACCTACCTGGGTTAGCTGAATTGACTGCCTGTTAGAATGAAAAACAAGATGGCGCACACTATTGAAATGAAAGCAAAATAAACCCCTGATACCCAAAAAGTTTTTGAGCACTGAGCTTTGAACGCAACAAAAAAGCAAAGTTGTTGACTCATGATTTATTGCAGTTATACGACACTGATTCCATTT
>VUQK01006594.1:17614-34215 GCA_015106715.1 Bujurquina vittata | reverse complement strand
CGATACTGATTCCATTTCTTTCTTATTATTTTCTTTAGATAAATTTACATTTAGTGGGCAAATTTAGAGAAGAGATGCTATCCATCTTGTTACCAAAATGGCCAAAATTAAGTAGTACAGTACAAAATAAATCATCTACTAAGTACAATTTATTTTTAACAATAAACATTCATCCAGTTGTTTTAGCATTGCCTATTAATGACCTCAGGATGATCTCAAACCCTAAATAATAAAACAACAGTCATTTAGAATAATCACTGGCCACCCCCACCCAGTGCTGACAGACAGTCTTTTTACCTTTGGCCTGCCACAAGGACTGCTCAGACTTTGGAACCAGGGCAACACATTTGCAAGTCCCTGCAATCACATACAGTATAAGTGGAAAACTATAAAAGCCAAAAGCCAAACGCAAAGGATCAGTCTTCAGAGAAACCAGGGGGACTCTCCTAACCTTAAGGCTTCCAGGAGCTAAACCCATTATGTGGGGTTCCAAGCTCTGCCTTGTGCTGTTTCTGGGCACGTACACACTAGCCCGTAAGTACTATACTTTTATTTAGAAGGTAGTGAAATTTTAGGAGTTTGATTTATCTGCGAGTGAAACCTATTTGTTTAAAAAAATGGAATGAATGCTTTGTTTTCTTAACGTTTAAAAAGTTGGCAATTATAATGAAATGGACGCATGTATTTTAAAAATTCATGACTACAGAATTTGGTGCTGATTTACGTCTCTTTTGCGTTTAAAATGGGACCAAAAAATGTGAAATTATTATTATTATTATTATTATTATTATTATTATTATTATTATTATTATTATTATTATTATTATTATTAATAAGATCCACGGTTCACTCCCAGGAGAAGAGACAAATGCATTTATGTGGCATAAAAATTTAATAATGCAGCTAAATCAAACATACGGCACTGCCTGCTGTGGCGAGCTTTTGTGAATAAGGGAGCAGCCAAAAGTTGTATAATTACTGTATTTAATTGTTGATTAATTGTATTGTTGCATTGTAACAGCATCATGTGGGTGGTTTTTTTCCTATTTTTCAGAGCAAGATGCAGGAAGTGTTGAGGAACCATCTCCAGTCTGCTTTTGTGAGTTTCTTTTTAAGCCTTTTGTTATCATTGTTTTATGAGCAAACATTTTACAAGATGTCATTTAACATGATAAAGCTGTGAAAAGAAAACAGAAATCTTGAAATACTCACTGATAATACTAAGTATTTTTTTCTCACTTTCCATTATGTCTAAAATATATATACAGTACAGTGTAAGCCGCAGTTTCATAGACGTGGCGTAAGCCTGGTTCTACATGTGAACGTTTTGAATCCTTGAAATCTTTCTTTTAGTCTGGCATTTGGAAAACTGGTCATTGATATTCTAACTAGTTCTGGAAATGCTTTAATTCCCTTTTAGTGGCCAAACGATTCAGGAACTTCAGACGATTTGTGTACAACTTTGACGCTGAGACCTTCAACACCGTGAATGGAGCTACAGACAATAAGAGCGGCCCCAAAGTCTCCTGCACAGTAAGTCCCACGGCTCAGATCACTACTGAAAAACAACAATCTCGTGACCCCGAATATAAACAAGACGTATCAACAAACTGTTTATTCTGCTGCACAGGTTGAGGTTGATGTGCCCCAGACCTGTAGCTTCATGCTCCGCACAACAGAGTGCTCTCTGAGTGAGATTGTTGGCGTTAATGATGCGGGCGATCCACTATATAGTCCTGCTGCTGGAGCTGAGGCTTTCAAAGCTGCCATGGCAAAGTAAGTCATCATGTTCCTGGGAAGGTTTTCCATCTTTAGTTAGTTAATCTCAGAAAGGATCATGCATGGTAACTGAGGAAATAAAAGAGTGACCTGAATGGCAGGCTGTAAATGATGATCTGTCCACGTCAACAGAAACCCTCTAAAGATCACAGTCGAAGGACAGACTAGTGTCAAGCTCTTCCCTGAGGATGATGAGCCCGTCAACATCCTGAACATCAAGAGGGGAATTGTCTCTGCTCTCATGGTGCCTGTAATGGAAGAGGAGAGGAACAAAGAAATGGTAGGTCCTCTGCCTGTTTATTGCTTGATTTATTAGTTTGTTTGTTTTTTAGATATTTTTCTAAGTTCATAGTTAGTAAGTAGTTAAAGCAGGCCAAGTGGAGCCTGATTCAATTTGCTGTTTAGTCATGCAAAGATAAGTTTCACAAGGAGCAGATAAGCTGGCCCAGTCACCGGTGATAAATACATTACATACTGTTCCAACAATGACAATCTTCAGCAGCAGGTCAAAGTCCTAGATAACTTTATCTTGTTATTGGCATCAGCTGCTCTCATAATGGGGGGCAATCTATAAGGATCATTGATTACCTGACTTAGGAGATAAGTGAAAGGACAAACAGCACGTCCACTAGTCTATTCTTGAATACTGAATTGTTCTGAACATCCTTGTGGTTTCCAGCCCACCGTGCATGGAGTGTGCACCACCGACTTCACCGTCAACAGCAGAGAGGACATTGCTACTGATGTGACCATCAACAGGGATCTGTCCAGATGTGACTGGTTCACTGCCCGCAGGCAGGATACCAGTCCTTTGGCCCTCATTTCTGGCATGGTAAGAGGTCAAGCAACAGTCTGACACTGCTATCGCAGTCAAAGCATCAGCACTCAGTCTTCAGAGGAAGAACGTGTGCTCTCATTACATTTTAAAAAGCATCCCAGCTATATTTGTATTGTACAAAACTGGAAACATACTCTACAAATCAAACACACGTTCCATCTTTCACACGTCAAGCCATAGACTGAATCTGCTGTTTTCCAGCAATCTGCTTTCTCCCATCGTCTAACAAAACACGAATATTTTCTTGTTGCCGTTCTGTCAGAAATACGGCCTGTCCAAGCTGATTGGGAGCACTCAGAGTTGTAACTACAAGTTTGACAACCAGAAGAAGCACATGACCAGTGGAATCTGCACAGAGAAACACATCTTCCTGCCCCTCTCCCACGAGTAAGTTTTATTTTTAATATTTTTTTGTATATTTGTGTGGATAATTTTGTGAATGATTTGGTTTCTTGAAATCTAATCTCGCGGGCGGGGGGGATCTTGTCTTCTGCAAAAAAGGAATGAATATGGGATTTCTGCTGTGGTGAAGCAGACTGTGACTCTGAGGGCGACTGCCAAGATCAACGACAGAATCTTTGATTACAGTGAGTGCTTCTGTTTTGTGAAAAACAATTTTGTAAATAAATAAAAAATAACTTCCCTGTGTTCAAACATCCAGATTTTTATATTTTTCTTATTGCTTGTGCTTCATTCATGTACAGATGAGGACAATGTCAGGTATTTGCCCATGGATGTTGCTGAAGACAAATCCCCCGTGCAAACCATGGATGCTGTCGTTGCCACAATGCAGGAGCTGCACTCTCTGCCAGAGACCACTGATGGCGAGAAGCGTGCCGGCCTTTTCCGCCAGCTGGTGTCGGAGTTCCGTGGGCTGAAAGGTGACATCCTGAACTCTGCTATTGTTGAGATGACTGACATTTCCTCCTCTCTGACGTGGCAAGCTCTGGCTCAGTGCGGCACCCCAGAATGTACCAGCGCCATGCTGAAAATTCTCAGGACCTTTAACGAAGATGCTCTTGAGGTCGATGCTGTTGTCTACGCCCTGGGGCTACTGCCTAACCCTTCCCGCCTCATGGTGAAAGACTTGCTGGCAATGGCTCAATACAAGCAGAGCAAACCCATCATGTATGCCTTGAGCAATGCAGTCAGGAAGTAAGTGAGCAGATATATGACCTTGTGGAGGACATCCTCCTCAGTGCAGGATCTATTGTAAATTAATACATAATCCCTAATATCTATCTTTGCCTCTAGACTGTACAAATCTGAGGGAGTCACCCCAGAGATCACCGCTGTCTACGAATACATTGCTTCCCTTCTGGGTGCAGACTGCGCTGGGGAAAAAGACCTGACTTTCCTGATCTTAAGGGTAGGTAACCAGCTGTGTATTCTTTTTTTGTTTGTTTGTCTTTTTGGGAGGGCATTTAATTGCATTATTTATGGTTTGCTTTAAACCTCCAGGTTGTTGGCAACATGGGAGATGCAATGGAGGCCGCTGATCCTGCTATTAAGACCACCCTGCTCAAGTGTATGAGGCAGCCTACAACCACATTGTCTGTGCAGCTGGCCGCCATCCAGGCTTTCAGGCGCATGTCTGTGACAGATGAGGTAACTAATCAAATTCCCCTTCCACATGGATGTTCTCCTCACTTCCTTGATTTATAGAGTAGGTAAACTCTATAAAGACCATTAAGTCACTGTTGTTTTTCTGTCCAGGTTCGTGCCAACCTCCAGAGGGTCAGCCAGTACCCCAAGGGTGCAGTGCAGAAGCGTCTAGCAGCTTATCTGATGCTGATGAGGAACCCCGAGGACAGTGACATTGAGATGGTTAAGAAGCTGCTAAAACAAGAGCAGAATGAGCAGATCAAGGCTTTTGTGTCCTCCCACATCTATAACATCATTTCCTCAACTGATCCAGAGACCAAAAAGTAAGAATGAAGCACTTAATGTTTTGTTCTGTAGAAACACAACACTGATTTCAGGACCAGTCTGTTTGCATGTGCTTTGAGTCTCATTTTACTTTTAACCTTCACTTCAGGCTCGGTGAGAAAATAATGGATGCCCTGCAGGACACAGATGTTTCCACCCACAGTGACTACACCACAAAGTCTCGCAGCTATGAGCTGGGAGTGGCACATGAGAGCATGGCGGCTAAAATTCAAGGTGATGTCATTTTCGATCCCAGCAGCACATTGCCAAGGGAGGTATTGCTGGAAACAACACTGAAGGTTTTTGGCTACAGCATGGATATTTGGGAGGTATGTATGTTATGTGCAACTATTTATTGGAATTTTGAATTTCAGTTTTACACCTACTACGCTAATATAGGCTTTAACTTTATTCATGGGTGTCTTAATATTATTTGATCGGACCTGAACTTAACAATTGCTGGTTTGTAGTGTATTCATTTTATTTAATTTTTTGTTAGGTTGGCATGGAAGGAAAAGGCTTTGAGCCAACTATTGAGGCTTTGTTTGGCACGAATGGATTCTTCCCTGATACAGTGTCCAAGGCTCTGTACTGGGCTGAAGACAAGATGCCTCCAAAGATTAGAGAAGTTCTGGAGAAATGGGTTGCTCCCCTGAAATTAGAAGGACAAAAGGTATATCATTTGTTAAAGTATTTATGTTAAACACTCTTAATCTATACAAATTTGTCATTTCCACTCTCACCAACACATCTAATATATCGGCCCCTTTTTCCTAAGGTTCCTGAAAATCTTGTAAGAGAAATTGTTCGCAACCTCAACAAGCTGGTAAAAGATCTGCAGAACCGAGAGTCCCCAGAGACCATGGCATACCTGAGGCTCATGGGAATTGAGCTTGGCTACATCAAGAGCAGTGAACTGAAGTCTATTGCTGAAAATGCAATAATGTATGCCGATATTTTTATGAAAATGATGCCTACCCAGGTAGTGTTTTGTATTCCTCTTACCAATTAATATAGTGGCTATACAGATCTTTTTCTTTACCACTGAAAACATGTATTCATTCGTTGTTCCTGTCAGGTCATGTCTAACCTGATTTCAAGCACTCGCAATGAGATATTTGCCCATTACATCTTCATGGACAACAAATTCATGATGTCAACAGCATCTGGCTTGCCTCTGACATTTGCTCTATCAGGCACCTTTGCTCCTGGTGCAAAGGGAGGACTTCGCATGACTCCAAACATGGTAAAGTTTCCATCTTTGTGCTTAACCTGTGCTTAGTATCACACTAAAATAAGGTCGAGTTGATGCAATTCTGTTTGTTTAACATCTGTCAAATGTCTGTCAAAATGTTGGTAGAATTTGCAATGATAATAATCCAGATAATGTAGCAGTGATTTTCATTTTTTCTGTGGTCTGCTTTTGTTTCCAGAAAGAGCTGGTGTTCATGCCTTCTGTTGGAGTTGAGTTTATGACTCAGATGGGAATCCACATGCCTGAATTTGTTGTCTCTTCAGTTGAGATGCACACCAACGTGTATCATGAGAGTGCTCTCAGTGCCAAGATCACCATGGAGCGGAACCAGGTCAAGCTTTCCATCCCTGCTCCACAGGGCACCACAAAGTTCTTGAGAATCAGGTAAAAATTTCAGAAAACCCATTTGAGTATTACAAGAATAAAGTAAATGCTATTATTTGATTTTGATTGTGTAATTGTAATAATGTTAACAATAACAGCAAAGAAAACCCCCTACCAGGGGAGCATATTTCATGTATTCTTATGTATCAAACTCTTAGAAGTTGTAATCTGATTTCATTGTTCTTTGTTTGAAATAGCAATAAAGTTATGATTGTGGGTGCTGGACCTGCTACAGTAATCCCACATGGACTGAGTGACTCAAGCTGCAGCCCTCTTTTCTCTGGAGTCAAATACTGCACCAAAACACTTCATGGTGACACTCGTGGCAAGACAGCTGTTCCATACTTCCCTCTGAACGGAGAGACTGAGTAAGATTTTTTTTTAATGATAAATGAGATGGAGATGTCGGTAATGATGTCTTGAATTTGATAATGTTTCATATTTCAGTTTGAGGCAGAATATTGTTTGGTACAGTGGGGTACAGTTAAAAAAAAAAAGATGGGCTAATACAGATAAGAATAACCAAAACGTGGTTTCACCTTACTTCACCAAATTGTTATGCTAGGTTGAATATAGAAATGGAAAGATTTTGGATAATGTGAAATGGTGTATTTACTTGGATATATACAAATATGTTGGCCTTTGAGTAAGAACAAAATTAATTTTATGAAATTTTGGTAGTTTGTAAAAATATGCCTTTTTGTAGCTGCACAGAATAACACAAAAAAAATTTACTAGACTTTATTTTAACCCCAGGTTTGCTCTGGACATCAAGCCCACCAATGAAGTGTCTGAGTACACAGCCAGTATCACCTACAGTGAAGAAAGGGACGGCCACCAGAAGGTTCATTCTGTGAAGATGGCCCTGAGAGCTGAAGGTATGAATATTATTTTTGATAAAAGAAGATTTTATTACACATTAGCTGTAGCTTTTTTTTCATTTTGTTGAGTTACACAGATCAGAGATCGTCTTTTTCTGATTTTTGTGGCTTCAGGTGCTGAGCCTACTGAGGCAGCAGTCACCATGGAATACAACAGGAACAGAAACGTCTTCACCGCTCAGATCCATGTACCTGATTTTGATGTTGAGGCGGGCGTTAAGATCGGCATGACAGACAGCAATGCCAGAGAAAAATCCATCATGCTCGAGATCTCCAACAAGAACGTACCTCAGCTCACTTTGACTGGCCGTGCTAGGTGAGTAAACCCAGAGCTGTCTTTCTTTAAACTCTTCAGTTACTTTACTATAATTCCACTCATTTCCATACAGGAATTAACTGGGTTTTTTTATTAATAATCACAGACTTCAGGCAATGACTGATGGCATGCTGCAGCTTCAGCTGTTAGTCCCCTCTCTCAGGACAGATGCCACAGTCACTACTACCATGAGCAAAGCTGAGGGACTCACCATCAGAAGTGATGTCAAGCTCCCAGAGATCTCCTCCATCCATGCAGTCACCTTCAAATATGGTAACTTTCCTCAAGAGTGGTAAAGGAGTTCAAAGATTGATCGGGCACAGTTCCAAACACTGTCTCTTTGGTCTCACAGGTGAAGACCAGGCTGAGGTTCAACTGATGTCCAACGTGAATGCTGACACTAAAGTCCCGTTGCAATACACTGAGGTCCTCCAGGCCTGGCTCAGCAAGATCGCAGAGGATGTTATGGACCAGCAGGTTGTCAAGACTGATATGAAACTACGTCACATCCTCAACAAAGGAATTGAGGTAAAAAAAAAATGAACATTGCACTGACTTAATTAATATTCATTAGTTTTTAGCTTTTCCTCACTAAACCATAAGAAACATGGTGTGTTTTCATCAGGCCAGCAATATCTGGATGGACAAAGTCTCAGCTGATTGTCCCTATATGGAGAGCCTGAGGAATAGCATAGCTATGATGGAAATGCCACCTGTGCCTGAAAACATGTTCATGAACCTGTAAGTGAAGCAAAAACTTTGATTAGTATCTTCAAAATTGTTACAATAATAAGAATCCTTCAACTTTATCCTCAATAAATGCAACATTTTAACAAGTTCTCTGCTTTGATCATTTCAACAGTGAAAGCACGCTCAGATACCAGTTCAACAAGGACCGTATGACCATCAGCATCCCACTTCCTCTTGGAGGCAAATCATCTAAAGAGCTAAGGATACCTCAGACGGTCACCACTCCACACATTTCCATGCCTGAGTTGGGCGTAGATTTTGCCCCACGGAGAATCCAGATCCCAACTTTTAACATCCCATCGGAATATGATCTCACCCTGCCCCTGATGGGTATGGTGGAAATGGCCGCCAAAGTCAGCAGCAACTATTATAACTGGGAAGCGACAGCGTCTGCTGGAAACAACACTGCAAAGTCTCCTAACTATTTGGCCAAGTTTAACGTCATGGCTGACAGTCCAATCAAACTTCTCTCCTTCTCAGCTGCAGGTAATTTTATCTTCATGCTTAAAGAATTATACATTTGTTATTTGATACAGCAGAAAAAACATGAAAGCTTACGCAATTTTTTTTTAATCTGTCCATTCTAAAGGAGCAACAGAAATCACTGACACAGCAGAGGAAACTATGGAACTCAATCTTGATGGTTCCTTCAATCACATGCTCATCACCACAGGTTTTAATGCTCAAAAAACCATTGCAGTCACAGATCGTGTGATGTCAATAGGCCGCTACAACGTGCACGCAGTCGCCCCTGTGGGTCTGGAAACCTCCCTAACTATCGCTACCCAGATGACCCTAGATTCAAGCAAGCTGTTTGGAGATGTTAACACAAATGGCAGTGTCACTGTTGGGCCCATGACTGCTACCACCACCTATCTCCACATGTTCTCAATTGAGCCAGCAAAGAAAGAAGCAAAAATGCAGAGTTTGCTGAATGTGATGTCTGAAGCCCTGAAGGTTGAAAACAAGATGGAAGCATCGTATGCAGAGAAGGAGCTTCTGTTTGACTTCAGCACTAATGTGAACAGTGACCCCATACTGCACACCACCAAAGTTAACCTCAGGTACAAGGATCTCAAGTTTACCATCCAGTCCAATTGTGAGACACATGCTGATGACAGGATGCTTCGGAGCCAGATGGAATTTGCTGCCTCTGGAGGCCAAGCCAGTCTCAGGGTAGAGAATCAAGCTGATGATACAAGGAACCGTGTCTACTCACTGCTTACTGGTTTCCTTAATCCCTCTGGCTTGGAGATCAATACTGATGCCTCCATGAACATCTTTTCAAGTCTTGCCTCTCACAAGGGCACCTTTTCCCTGAACAGGAATGGCCTGACCACCAGCTGTACAACAACCGCCCAGCACAGTCCATTCACATTTGAGAACATTTTCCATGGTGTAGTTGACACTTCTAGTGCCACGATGTCTCTCACAACAAAAGGAGGCATTAAAGAAAACAAAGCCGAGCTCACCATTGGAGGAAAGATTGCAACAACAGAAGTCTATCTCAACAGCAACTTTGAGGCCAACCTCTTTGACATCAACAGCAGGAACAGAGTGAACTTCAGAGTGAATGAAAATGGCTTGACCCTCTCTAACAACATGGTTGGATCTTTCAAGGAGATGAGGACTGAAAATACCAATTCACTGTCTCTTACACTGAGATCTTTCACCCTGCAGTCCAAGACTGACAACATACTTGACAGTAGCAACTCTTACACACATGATATCACAGTCAACATGGGCCTCTCTGCTGCCTCATTTACAGTGAAAAATGACCTGAAGATGATGGATATTAGCTTTGTGAATGATGCCAGGTTCATGGCAGAGCCCTACAACATGGAGCTGGCTGGAACAGTGACAGGAGCTTTCTCAGAAGAATCGCTCAAAAACACCTATGAAATCAAGTTCATTGACATGGTCCTGTCTGCAAAGTCCAATACCAATGGTAAACTCCTGGGAACTCAAATGACACATACCACTGATATTGAGGTTGCTGGCCTGACCATGAAGTTCAACAATGTGGCTAGCTTCAACTCGCCATCTCTTCACTTGGACAGCAAAGTCACTACTGTTGCTGAGCCCTTCACTCTGAACATTGATTCCATTTTCAATTCAAATGGTCAGGTGTATCTCTATGGACAGCAGAGTGGCGAAATATACAGCAAATTTCTCCTGAGAGCAGAACCCATGCTTTTCACTCAGTCATTTGAGTACAGAGCTTCAACCACTCATGAACTGGAAGGCAGGCCCACCATTAAGACGAATATGGACAACAAGTTCAGCAGCATGCTGAGTCTCCAAGAGCAAAGCATTGCACTGAAGATGACATCTAAAGTAAATGAGCACACCTTTGAAAAAGAAATGAGTGCTTACAACAATGCAGAAAGAATGGGCATTGAAATGACAGGAGCAGTCTCCACTCCCCTCTTCAGTGAGGCCAGCGAAAATTACGCCATCTCTGGATTTGTGAAATATGACAAGAACAGTGACAGCCACTCTCTCCAGATCCCATTCATTGAGCATCTGCCCGCAGTCATTGAAAACATGAAGAGCACAATGATGGAGCTGATGGACCGCAGCGTTGACATGCTAAAAGAAATTAACAACAGGTATGAGATCAGTGCCAAGTTCCAGATCAAAGTAGCAGAACTGAAGGAGGCCATTGACAACTTTGACTTGAACCTCTTTGTCCAAGACCTGAGAAAGTTCATCAACTCAATGGAAAACATCATCACAAAACTGACAACCAAGCTGCAGACTGACAAAGTCATGAAAATACTGAAATCTATCAAAGACACAATCATGACTTGGATGAAGAAACATGACATTGCAAACAAGTTCAACATGATTTATACCAAAGTAGAAGAAATTCTCTCCAGCTTTGAAGTTGAAAAAATGATTGGCGCCTTCATGGATGAGGTTGTGAAAATGATGAAGCAGTATCAGGTCAGGGAAAAGATTCAGCGTGTATTTGATGCTCTCAGGTCGACTGACATCAAGCCTTTGTTGAAAAAATTAATGGTACCTCTTCAGGAGCTGGTAAATGAGCTATATGCCTTTGACTTCAAACAGCTAATTGATGACATGAGTGACTATTTCATGAGAATGGTCCAGACACTCAGATCCTTTGATTATGACACTCTCACAATGAAGCTGAAAGAGAAAATGGCAGATATGAGCAAGATTCCCTGTTTTGGAAAACTTTATGGTGAGTTCAGAGTTACCTCACCTTATTACAAACTCACAACCAATGCTGACCTGAAGAACACCACAACAATTTCAGACACACCAGAGTTCAAAATGAACCTCATATCACAGGCTACATCCACTTTGCAATTCCTTAACTTCACTGTGGATGCCAGTGCACATTTATCTGTGCCCAAAATGAATCATTTGTCCATCTCTGAGGTCATCAAGGTTCATCAGTCATGTCTTAAATTTGACCATAAGGGCAAAATGACCCTTTATGGTCTGACGGCTGAAGCTTCTGCTGAAACTAATGCAACTGCAAGAACTAAACTCTACTCTGCAGCGCTTGTCAATAATGCAGTCTTCAACATGGAAAATGGAATTTCTGTCACTGTGACCACTAACTATAACCATGACCTCAAATTGCCTCCCCTCAACTACTTTAGTAAAACTGACATTAATGAAAAGGTAGTTTTCCTGCTTAAAGATGGCTCCATCCACCTGACCCTTAATAATCTGGCCAGTGAAAAATATGCAGTTCGGGACTTCTCAGATGAGGCAAGCCACAAGAGCGACTTAGAGGTGGTCATGAATCTCCACACAGCCAAAGTGAGTTTTACCGGAGCAACAGACAGCCGCCTCCTGAAAATGAATCACAATGTTGTCGCTGATATGTGCATTTTCAGCCACATAACTGTTGATGCCAAGGCCGAGACAGAAACACCTTTCCTGAAAAACTGTGTTGCAGCACTCAAGTTTGAGGCAAACGTTGAAGACATGAAAATTGATTTCACTGCCTCACGCACTGTACAGCTGGTTGGTCAGGTTGAGGGAACTCTCTCAAACTCAGCCCTTGTTCTGATCACACCTAAAGAGCTTAAGTTTGACACCAAGAACACAGGAAATGTCAAAATTGCCCTTCCATTCAAGGTGTCTGGAAAGATCGATCTCCAGAATGACATTGCTTTCATCATGAACTCCCAAGTGCAGCAGGCTAGCTGGACAGGTCTGGCTAGATTCAACCAGTACAAATATTCACATTACTTTGCCATGGACAACAGTGAAACAGAAATTAACATGTATTCCCAGATCAAAGGAGATGCCAATCTTGATGTACTAACGCAGCCTATCACCATTCCTGAAATTTCTTTGCCTTTTGTTGATATGAAGATACCAAGTGTGAAAGACTACTCTCTGTGGGAGGACACTGGTCTGGGCAACCTCCTGACCACAACACAGCAAACACTGGATATGAACTCCAAGTTGACATACACAAAGAACCATGAGATGATCACCATGGACATTAACATTGATCCAGTCATCAATGCCATTAACACCAACTTCAAGGTACTGCACAAGAAAATGGTTAACGAAAAGGCCAGGGTTGCTGCCATCCTCACTACATCATATGACAAAGCAAAGGAAGAGTATGAAAAGTACAGCATTGAGTTGCCTAAAGCTATTATTGTCCCTGCCTATAAGGTTCCCATGATGAATGTTGAGACATCTACATTCACAATTCCCCTGTTTGACTTCAGTCTCATCACAATGCCCACTCTGCATGTGCCCTCCGCCCTGCGCAAGATGACTCTTCCAAGAATCACCCTGCCAAAAATTCAGAGCATCAAAATCCCAGTTATGGGTGATGTGACCTATGAGTTCTCCATGAAGACACCAATGCTCACTCTCAAAACTAATGCCAGCATCCTCAAGCAGAACACCATCACCATCAAAGTAGATGCTTCCTCAACGTCTGAATTTGAGATCCTGAATGGCGAGATCGGGGGGAACACCAACGTGAACATAGTGGGTGGATTTAAAATGGCCTCTCTCCTCACTGTAAAACACTCAATGTTAGAGGGACACCATGACAGCACAATCTTCCTGACTAGTGAAAATGTAGCTATCTCCATCACAAATACAGCAAAGGTCAATGTACTTGACCTTACTATGGAAATCTATCAGGAGATTACTGGAAATCCAGAGGAAGGCCTTATTGTCTCAGTGTCCAATCCATCTGCAGGACTCATTGCAGTTCAGATGCAGGCTAAGCGGCCAGCACAAGTGAAAGCAAGACTCTATGGTCGTTACCCCGTAAGAGAACATTTTTCTATTTATGTGCTTTCTAATAAAAGCTGATTTTACTTTTAATTCAACTTAAATGGTGTGTTTTTAAATAATTAACCTATTTGTTCTTTTTTCAACAGTCTGAGCCATCCACAGATATCGATATCCTGGGTCTGAAGATGTCGGTGATCAATTCTGAGAAGCTGACCCTTCAAACAACTTGGAATATGGAAATGCCATACGAGATGATGCTTGGTGTGAAGAAACAGGTGCCCGCAGTGATGGAAATAGTGTCTGAATCTGCTGCCATAACATACAACAAGGTTAACAAACATGTCAGAAGCCTTGAAGGTTCCTTTGCATGGGCTAGAAAGCAGGGTAAAGTGATGTTCAAGAAGGCGGTCAACAGCCTTGAAGCAGTAAAATCTTCTAAATTTATGACAACTGTCACAGATAATACTGTTTCCATCCTCAAAAGGTACCAAAAGAAAGTTGAAAAGTTCCTTGATGCTGTTGTTAAATTTCTGAGAGAGACCAGGTTCCAGGTTCCTGGCTACAAAGAGAAGCTGTCTGGGCTTGAGATCTATCAGAAATGTAATGCTTTTGTAGCTGATGTATCTGAAGAAGCTGTCCAGAAGATCCCAGAGTACTTTTCTTCCATGTTTGCAACTGCCCTTAATTATATCCAAGCCATTGAATACACCATCCCAGGTACCAATCGTGTTGTCAGTGGAAGGGAAATTCTTGATGATTTGTTGGTAGCCTTGAAGAAAATCCAGTATCAAGTGATTGTTACTGTGAGAAAACTTGGAGCTATCCAGCTGGAGGACATTATAGAGAAAGTTTCAGCAATCATGCAGTTTACCATCCAACAAAGTGAAAAGCTTCTCCAGACTCTCAAATCTCAGAATCTGGAGACGCTTTCTGACTTTGTGACTGCTGCATACAATGATGCCATGAACTCTCCTGTTCTGTCTGACGTCACCAAGCAGGTCGAAGTGGTGCACAGAATTGTGATGGAATATCTAAAAGCTGTGGCAGCTAAACTCCACAGTATTTTGGCCGACCTGTCCAGTGAACAGCTCACAGCTGACGTCCAGTCCTGGATTAACTCGATGGTAAAAGGCATTAATTCTTTCCACAACAATGTCATTTCAACTCTGAAGGAAAAAAGCAAAAATGTTGAAAAATATGTGAGAGTAAGCGACCAAAAGGTGGAGGTTGACATTCCGCTGCCATTTGTCGCCTAATTCAGCTAAGTGACCATAGCTAACAATGATATAAGACAGTGGTTGTATTGACTTTCTGTATTTTGTAACCAACAATGCAATAGTGAATCTATTTTCATAACACCAAACAATGATGTCTGTATAATGTTTGTTCCTTTACTAGTTTTCAAATTGCCAATTTTGTTTATTATTTCACAGCAGATGCCCAGTGCTGCCTTTGTGTCTTTTACTATTTAAAAAAACCCAGTGTGAGGTTATCAATAAATACAGTTTCTACTGCATTCTTGTCTGTGTATTGCTTATATGTAATTTAATATAAGTGGTTGAAAAGAGTGCAAGCTAATGGACTATTAATGTTATTCTAAGTCATTGGCAGTGATGTCTTTTTCCAAAGCATTCGAGTTTAAATAAAAGCTGTTTCCATAAGGCTTAAAACAATACATCCCTGGCATTAGTCATTTCCTCACACACACACACACACACAAGTTCTTATAATGAAACAATGACAAAAGTGCAGAAACAGAGTCATTTTGACCACGGTTAACAATAGTTAAAAGAACAGTGATAAAATGTACTCACCTTTTGGAATAATGGGCTTCTTTTGTCTGGGGACAGCTACAAGCTGTGTGTCATGAGATGTGGTGGAATAAGTACACAGCTCATTGATTCAAGTAAAGTAACGGTGCAAAAATAAATCATTATAAGTGCAAGCAAGAATAAATCTTTAAAAGCTATCCAAATAATATGAGGATAAGTAAACTGTGAGACTCTTAAAAGTAAATATTCATAATAATGGAAACATTATTATGAATGTTAAAGAATGCTGTTTACAGTCCTTAACACATTTATTAGACTACCTGTCATAAAAACAAGAAAACACAAATATTTTAAAAATCAATCTAAAGCTTCTTTATAACTAGAAATTATATTGTTATTTATCAGGAAAATAACAAACTCAATTCATGTTTTTATACCTAACATAAAGCAGACACGCCTGACTCTAAAGTCAGATACAAATCAAGTGCTGCTTTCCACAACTAAAACTATTTTTTTTTCTGTTCAGTAATTCATCTTAATCCAAAAATAATAATGAGCTTCACTATTTTTTTCTGTGTTTTTGTAAACTGTTAAATTTGAAAATTTCTGGAAAACAATAATAATTATATTTTAGCATTAAAAATATAATTTTAATTAAATAGCTGGAGCATACTGGTTTATTACCAAATTAATTACCAAAACTGTTTATTTAGGGCAGCTGTGGCATAACCCTTACATTGGGTGGTGGTCTAATAAATTTGTTAAGGCTGGCTGGAATGGAGTTCAAACCTTAATTATGACTGAATAAATCATATAACAGTATCATAAAATGCAAATAAACAAACAGCTCAGACTTATTCCTGATTAGGGGACAGATTTAAAGTATCGGATCCTGATTAAAGTAAAAAACTTAAAATAAAAATAAATAAGGACTAATGTAGTGACAATGTAGCACCAAGTTAAAATATTTAGCACTAATACATGTTTTTTGTTTGTTTGTTTTAAATATGATGAAAATAAAAGCAGCTGAGAGTGAGGAAATGACACAAAAGAATGGAAAAGTGTAGCTGGTGAAACACATTGATTTTTTTTTATTGACTTTCCCAGAACGGTACCACATGTTCCCTTACATTCTGTTTTTCCTCACAAAATTTCCACCGTTTTAAATGTACCGTTCTTCCACAGAAAGTACTGTGTGCAGTTACACCAATGACATCAAATAAACTCTTACAAAGAGAGAGGTTTGGCACATTTCACAATTTTTCTTTTGTGTGTTTTAGTTAAATAAAAGAGATGAAAAACTGTAGTGTCTTATCATGAAGACTAACCTAACATCATTGCAAATCAGAGGCACATGAGGGGGGCCAGTGTGGGAAAATTAACCAGTCCAGCACAAAGCATTCCCTTCCTGTACGTAAAAAAAAAAAAAAAAAAAAGCCCAGCA
>VUQK01006587.1:10448-25891 GCA_015106715.1 Bujurquina vittata | reverse complement strand
GTTATTGTATGAACTTTCATTGTGTGTTATCATATCTTCTATTTGTATGAGTTGTTTCGTGTGTAATCCTGTTGGTTTGGTTTCACTTGGATGGGGACAAGCTTGTGATAATATTAAAGGAGCTTTCGAAGGAATACTGATTATTATCACAGGCTGTCCCAGCCACACAGGCACACAGAGAAACTCCTCATTGTTAAAATGGAGGACACCCCCAACCTCATATGCATACAAAGAGCTATCACATAAGTGCGAACACCTTTAGGTCACGTGAGGTTGCATCCATATATGGGGAGCTGTGGGAGTGTTGATTGCTGTGTGTTGTAACCGGAAACTCCTAGTCATGTGACTTCTTTTGTATGCAGATGTCAATAAAAGCTGGTGAAGCCAGCAGCTCTGGTGAAGGTTTCCTCTCCTCTGTGTCTTAGGGATGCAGAGGGAGATCTCCTCCTCTGTGTCCATGCGGGACGCAGAGGACGGCCTTCCCTTGCAAGTAAAATGCGAGTTGTGCGTTTGTTCCTTGTTTATTAGTTGTTAAAATGATCTTGAACCCATCAGTAATTTTACTTATTGCAATACAAAGTGCTGATACCAACAAACCACATCAGTCAGACTAAATCGCATGTTGCCTCATATTCCAAATGCTTATGTTAAATGCATGGAGGAAAATCACTAAATAATACAGGAACTTTAATTGCTCAGAATGGGCCTTTGAGGGTGACTATGCATGCAAACACAACTGGCCCACATACCATACATAATGAATCTGTGGTACCATATTTGACAAAAATCAAAGCATTTTCTTCTTATTTTGGATTTTGGCCCATCTAATAAAGAAAAATGTATATATCAGAGGATGTGAACTCCATTTAATAAGTAATTAAACATGTATTTTTTTCCTCAATGCTGTTAATTTTGCATTCTTTTGGATAAAACCTATTTTGGTACCTACAGCTTGAGGAAGAATTAATCATGTTATGCTAAACTAGATTCTTTACTTTACTTCCAATTTGTTGTATTTTAGTACATTACTTTTATGTGAATATTAGGGCAGCACACTGCCCTAATATTCACACTTTGGAGGTCCACTGGAGACGCTTTGGTTGCTATGATACAGAATAGCCACAGATGTCATTTTGCGGCAAATATCTGAAAGCTGTCTTTACTGGTAGATTGACAGCAAACAAAACCTTCCTCCACTTGAATACTGTGGCAGTGTGGTGCTACAGACATGGACACTTAGAGTGCAGCAGTATTAATTTCTCCTCCACTGCTGTTTGGCACTTGGACTACTAGGATGTGACAGTTGATCGGTGTCATATTTGTCCGCTCCCTCATCCACTGTGACTGGACAGCTACGTAAAAAGCAGCAGCGATGAGCACAGATTTGCACCTGACATTGAAGATTTTTCATTTTTGTTTTTTGAGCACAAGGGGGAAAAAATCACTGATTGCAAAGATGGGAAAAAAGCACGCCTGCCTCGAGCAAAAACACTTTGGTGGGCACATGCCCGAAGAACGTATTTAACATTTTGTGAAAGAAAAGCCATGTGACCCGACTGAATTTAATTACTGTGACTATGACAATGGCCACTTAATTATTTAGGGATCATGTCAAGCATGGATGGTGGGGTTTTGTCATCCACAGGATGACATCAGGAAACAGTTTTTATCTGCTTATTATGGATCAGTTAGGATACTGTATTAAAAGAAGAATAATTTACCGTTTCACTTAGCTTCTAGAGCCAGTCAACTAATTAATGTTACTATTCATTTAAAAAACAAAACAAAACAACGATTTAGGAGGTGTTATTTCTATAACACGACCACACAAATTGCATAACTGCCATTTATTTCATCTTTGAAAACTAATCTGCAAAAACAATGACGTGTGTCTCACTTTAAACGTACAGTATCTGATCAGCGTGCTTGGGATGTATTCAAACAAGAAAAAAAACGGCAGAATTAGCTGTTGTGTATGTAAGCAAAGTGATTAAAGATCTGCTGTTTGGCAGTGATGAGCTGCTGCAGTATCTTTACACTATTAATCATCTTCACCGTGACTAACGCTGATGGTGTCACACAAGCACCGCCTAAGACAGTCCATCTCATGAGATCACCAACACACACACACAAGCACGCACGCACGCGCACACACACGCACACACACACACACACAAAAAACTCTCCCTCTTTTTCTCTCTGAAGGGTTTATACTGTACATCTTCACATCCATTTCTCTCACACTTGTTCTTTCTCTCTCTCATCTTTTCAAATCGCCTCATACTTAACTGTTACCATATATGGTTCAATTATCCTACAAGCGCTCTCGATCTCCTCTCGCACTCTCTCTCTCGCTTTCTCCCTACAGTTCTATTCTCTTTTCTCTCTTTTCCTAAAATCACTCTGATCAACTGTGTTTCTCCTTCCTTTTCTTTCTCTCAGCACCCCCCTGCTTTCCCCTCATTCACCCCCTCCCAACCCCACCCACCCCTCCCTCACCATCTCTTTCACTGCTGTTATAGCCTCCCTCATTCGCTCTCTTACTCTTTCTCTCCCTCTCTGATCTGCTCTGAGAGTGTTATTTATACAGCAACAACCCACGCAGAGTAGAGCAGAGCAGAGCAGAACAGAGCAGTGAAGGGAGTTTGACTTGCCAAAGTGGGCATCACCTCAGAAACACAACACAACAAAACTCTTCTTTCCTGTACTCCATCTATGGCTACTGTGCTCAGTTTCTTGATCTTGGTGTCATCAAATGCCTATAACTCACCCTCTTAAAGTAAGGTACGGTTAAATGAATGGGGGGGGGGTTACAGTAAACGGGATAAGAAATGACTGCATAAAACACACAAGCTTTCTTTCCAGGGTAATATTGAAGAGATTGGGATATGTCTGCAAAATATATTCACGTATAGTTTTTCTCATTATCATAAGGGATTAACAGCGAGGTTGTTGAAAGCTGTCTAAAAAGCGTTTGAAGGCTTTTTTTCCCCGTAGCACATTTTCCTGATTTGGATACTGAAACATCATATTATGTGCAGTGAGTCAGAGCTCTGTATGGAGGTCAGAGAAGTGGGACTATGACTCAAAGGTTGCAAGTGTGAATTATTGACTGGCTGGGAACATCTAATAAAAAAATAACATGGATACTCACTCAACTTTAGTTGGATAAAAATAGAAAAATAAATCCCACCACCTACCCTGACTAACATGACTTCCTTGCTTATCTGGACTCTTTTTGAACTCACACATATTCTGTCTTTTTCATATTTTAGAACAATGCTTTTAGTGTGGGCTACAGTTACTATGACTCGCACTGCCAAGGTAATTGTAAGAATATTTAGGAAGAAAACATTTACTAGAATTACCCCTTTTTGATTAAAAATCCCCCTTTGACATTGACTGGATAGTTGGATAACTGGTTAAGGTTAAATGAATCCATAAATCTGGTTCAGGCTAAATAGAAAAAAAAGTGTGTTATCTGACCAACACTCTAAAATCCTAACATATAATTTACAGACATGACAAACAAAATAAAGAAATAAACGCTCATTCATTGGGAGCTGGAATAATTATTAGGGCTCTGAAACAGCATATGATCCCTGAAAATAATGGTATAAATTTTTCTGTGGTAAAAAAGTGTCATATCATGATATCAATGGTTTAGCAACGCCATGCGTGAAAGCTATTTCAATAACTTCCACCGAAGCACAATTCTTTACAAAATATGCAAGAAAAGAACAACAACAAACTTATTTCATCACTTTAGGCAAGAAACACACTGCTGAGCACAGCCAGGCTATGAGATGGAGATACTAGCAGCTGGTGATGTGCTGCCAGGGCTAAACAAATGACTCCACTGAGTGTCACTGAAGCACTCGCTAGATGGACTCCTTATGACAGGGAAAGCAAACGGCCGGTGGAAATTACTGATGCGGCCTCATGGTGATAAAGGAGGGCATTAAGCAGCTGGTTAAAATGCTTGACCCAAGATACAACATCCCAGGCAGAAAATATTTTTCACTTTTATTGTGTGGGAATAATGTGCAGCTCCCGATGAGTTACAAGGTGAAGTTACTGTTAGATTAAAGTGTTAAGCGTGTTCTTTTACTTAAGATTTCCATGGAAAACACAGCCTAGGCTATTTTTATGCTTAAGTTTGACTTGTGCTGTGTCATCGGATATAATGCTGTGTCACTGCTGTTACACTATAATGCTGCTGCTGGCACCTTGTTTCAGGAGATTCACACTTTGAATTAGCTGGTCTGTCATCTAAGACAGCAGCTCATTGAAAATGAAGGACGGAAAATGCCCTTCGTTTTGTTTGCGCAAATAAATGCAGCTGTCTGAGCTGCAATCACCGATAAAATGTTCAGTATTTTTGTTTTCTGCATCTTTATAACTATCGTTATCACAAAATTCCTTAAAATATCATGACATAATTGAGGTAAAAAAAAATTCTTTAATTTTTGCTTGATTCTAGGCTTGTTGTGACTTAATTATTATATCTGTCTTGGATTTCAGCTCCGGTAGCTGAGAAGTAAAGCTACTCCAGGCTACAGCACTGTCAATGTATAAATATCCATTTTCTGAAGCTGCTGGTTCTTTACAGGGTTATAACTGAATGTGAGCAAATATAATGGACAAGAGACAATTTCCCAGGTAACATCCTTCAGCCACTCTTAAAGCATCCAGTGGCATTGCCAGACAGTTATAAAATATAACCACCTTTTTTCTTTTGGATTCTCTTCCAAGGTGACACTTCCAGTGGGAGGCACCAAGGACAATTTCTGCCTGGACATGCTGACCGTTCTTGCAAATTTGAAGTCCAGCACACCTGTGGATAACCACAGTGCTAGCATGTATATCCACAATTTTATTATTTGGACACAAGCTCGAGCTCCTGAAAACACAACAGATGAGAGCTGTGGTTTATCCTGACCAGCAAACTGTCTCATGAATTAGCTCTGCCTCTGCCGCCACATTCTGCTGCAGCACCCACGTAGCAACAGCACTTGTCAACTTCCTGGCCCCAGTTTTACACTCATAAGTGACAGTGACCCAAAGGTATTCTAAGTCCTACACCTGATGCAGACGCTCCCTTCTCAATGAACACAGCCAGCCGTCTTGTTTGTGAAAAAGCCACAACCTCTGATTTGGAGGTGCTAACCCGTTTCTCACCACTCAGAAGTAAAAAGCTCAAACTGCACACCGGAGGTCGCAGACTGATGAAACCACAAGGACAGCACCATCTGTGATTTAAAGAAAATGACAAAAGTGGAGTTTTTCCACACCGCACCACACCACAGCTGCAGCTCCCTGCCTCTCTCACAAAAGTCAAGAACAGAAAGCAGACAAAAACAAAAGTCCTTGATCCATATTGAACACATTAGACTTAATGGAAGGTATAAAAAAATTGCTTTCATTTTGGAGTACTGGAACTAAATGTCTCATAATAGAAGCTTGGTACCCAATACTGTCCAGTGTGCCTGGACCAAATACAATGTCTCTATCCAGTATCACAGGTTGTGGGGCAACGAGACAGCAGCTCCCCATTAATTCTTACTCGAATCACAGACACTAAGTGCACAGCTTGGCTGCAAGCTCAAGCCCCCAGCCCAGCTTAAAGAGCAGGAGCCAGTAAAAGTGAACTAACTTTCACAAGTACTGAACATAAAACTCAAACAATAAAATATGAAATACTCTGACTTAGTGGCTAAAACAGAAGAGACAGCATCTCAAACTGTTTCAGCAGCACCACTGAAACGTATGCCTGCGTCTCTCACGTAATTATTGGTGATTGAAAAAAAAACATTTAGAGATCTATTGCCATAAAAAAGGGGAAAAAGAGTCTGAAAGAAACTGAGACGACAAGAAGATAAAGGCTTTGCTACCATCTAATTAACGCTTCAGTTGGTTTCACTAACTAATTGCATCCTCTCAGCTTTACGGTATAGTTAATCAGTGACATCAGCTGCCATATAGTGACCATAAAGTCACACACTCTCAGAAATACAGGTAAAGTACGAGTCTATTCTGTCTCTACAAGTGCAAAATACAAACAGTTACTTAATATTACAGTAGTGTACCTCAAAGTGCACAGTACTTAACAGTAGTGCTCCTCAATGTAACTACAGTGTGTATACTTTTTCAAGAGCCAAAAAGCTAAATTCTTTTTTATTTTGTGGTGCTTTTAATTATTAATATATTCTCAGAAATTTCAATTAATAATTTTCTGTCTTGGAGTCACTGTTCCTGCATGGGTTCCCTCAGGGTACATCAGCCTCCACCCACAGCCCATGCTTGTTGCCTGTCCATGGTGTACCCAGCCTCTCAACCTTTGACAGCTGGAAGAAACTGGATGAAAGGATGGATACAGCAGATTATCTTAAAAAACTCATATAACCGGCAGCACGGTGGTTAGCACTGCTGTCTCACAGTTAGAATACCATCTGGAAGGCCTGTGTTCGATTCCACCTGGGTCTCTCTCTCTCTCTCTGTGGAGTTTGCATGTTCTCCCCGTGTCTGCGTGGGTTTCCTACCACAGTCCAAAGACATGTACTTACTGGGGTTTGGTTAAATGGCCAATCTAAATTGCCCATATGTATGAATGTGAGTGTGATCAAGCTTAAACTTAGGGCTGGATCAGGTGACCCTGAACCATCCCTTGGTTTAGTGTTTCTTCTTCACTCACCTCTTTTCATTCTCTATGTGTTTATACAACACTCTGCATTTAAGCATTAGTTATTATTAATCTCTGGCTCTCTTCCACAGGATGTCTATTGTCCGTCATATAAAAGAACTTGGAGAGGCTGTTCACTCCTAAACAAATACAAGGATACTTCCCAGCATGTAGAGATGGGCTGAAAGCTAAAAGATTCTACAAGATCAATGACTTCCCATTTCCACTCTCTGTGTACTATAAGCTACAGACTAAATGAAATGTCATGAGGGAAACATGAGCAAATATTTAAAAAAAATAGCCCCAATTGTTTGAATGGAAATGCTGCACACACAGAAGTCAGCTCTCCAAGGCATATGATTGAACACCACAGCTGCATGCAGTGTTTTGTTAACTAAACTATCAGTTTTCTTTTGTTTTGCTATCGCCCCTTGTCCTTGCTATTATTTCTATTGCCCGTGTCTCTTCTTCATCCCTGTGTCTCAGGGCCAGTTGGTGTGTTTTCCCTCTGAGGGAGAGAGAAACTTCTTAACATGGAGGAAGAGGAGTGGAACTGACACCAACATGGTATGCCTCTGACACAAGCTTCACTCAAATTTACTTTTTCTCCACCTTTTTCTTTGTATATTTCCCCTCTCCACCTTCTTCCTCTCTCCCAATAGATCACATGAAGCACATGGATGGTGGATGCCTCAAGGTGCATGGTCCAACTTGATCATTAATGGTTGCCTAGCTGTACAGTAGATGGTAGTGAGAAACACTGCTTTGCATGCATGCATGCGTGCAGTTGTCTAATATGTAGAGCAACAGCTCATTTATGTCAGTGTTATATATGCTTGTGTAACTTATTTACCATATGTCACTGTGCTGGCACAGTAGTGATAATCAGGGATTGCAAATATAGTACCACATATTCATGTCTTGCAGGCAGTCAGTAGGTAATATTGGTTTTAAAGAATGCTCCTTGTGACTGCTTTGGTCACAAGGAGGTTTGGCAGGTTAAAGTGGTCACCTGTAGATCGCATTGAAAACCCTAACTTGTCTGCAACTAGTTGACAACTACTCAGCAAGTGGCGGTAAAACTGTGAGAGGTATGATGCAAACTGGTTTGTCTTCAAAGGAAAAGATGTGCCTTTCTTCTGCAACCAGCACACAGGTCTTGTTTTTGGGTGTGTGTGCATGGGCAGTGCGCGCAGTCTGCTAGCAGCTTTCTGTGCAGCTTTCTGTGCAGACTGATTTCACCCATCGACAGCCAGTAACTACCAGCGCAATTGCTCACTAACTGATTGGATAACACAAATTTGCCAAGGGGACACTGACCAGACTCTAAACCTAAATTAAAACAGAAACGGGTCAATTTTTTGAGAAATATCTTATAAATTGATTCAATCCATTGTTCCAGTATTTAGGTTGCAGTTCAGTAACATGAATCTAAAAATCACTTTCCTTCAGTATTTTGTACTTGTTTGCACTTGAGACATGACTGTTGTGAAACAGAAGCTAATGGTCCCTCATGTCTTGCAACTTTGTCCAGTGCCATGCTACAGTAACTATGATTGATTGGGTTGCATGTCAGCTGCAGCAACTGGCATATCAAACAATTGAAAAGTTAGGAGGTGGTATTCCACCTATGGAGTGTATCTGCTCTGGAGAATTCAGCCCTTTGTTCACAAACCAGTTACTATGAGCGAGCATTGCAGCAGTAAAAGTAAAGAAGTATCAATAAATACAGAACTTTTAGCCTGCCACCTATCTTTGTTTCAGATAATTACACAACAGTCAGCTAGTCGATACTTTCTTCTAGCAGTGCTGGAATGGGCAGTGCATCCACGGGATTATTACTGACTGTGATTACACTCAGATTCGATCACATTTTTAGGGAATTATGAAGTAATCTTAAGTATTAGGAGGGAAGCACTCATTGGCTTGAGCACTGAAAATTATAGCAGCATTTTAATGTTATTTTTACCACCACTGAGTCTTTGCATACAGTAGAGTGTGACTGGTTGATTAACTGCCTCTGCCTGTCATGCTTTCCTGCAGAAGAAAGAATAAGCTGCCTGTTTGCAAAGTTTAATGAATGCAGTCTGAGCTTGAGCCTGCAACACAAGCAGGTCCTATTTATTCAGGCCCAAGCCCAGGTCAGGACAAACGAGCCAAAAAATGTTCCAGCCTGCACTTGCCTTGAACTTTGGAACTATAATCTTGTAATAGTTTTATTAACCTCCTAATTAAAATATGCTCTGAACACTGGGACACTATTTTGGCTTAGGGGTTAAGGCATGGCCAATGAACTGCGATGTCCCTGCTTTGCATCCACTGCTGACCTTTGTTGCATGTCATTTCTCATCTCTTCGCCTCAGTTTTCTTGCTACTCCTCTTCTGCCATCTGTCTAATGAAGGTAAAACAATGCGGTTAAAATGCCTTTAAAAATGCTCACAACGCATCAAGTAACTAGTGATTAGCGTGTTCTTGCCACCAATCATGCACAAATTATTAGCCATCCATCTAATCCAGACAAAATCCTTAACTCTCCCCCAAGAGAAGCATCGCTGCCGTCTGCCGAGCGGCTTAATGGACAAGTTTATAGACTCGAGACACACATGAAACACTGGTTCAGTTCATATCAGGTCAAACCCAGTCAGGCTGCGTTGTGTATTTGTTTTCACCGTGTCATCTAATTTGCTGCAGTATAGCACCAAAGGTATGAGTGTGTGTGTCATCAAGACACAGACACACACACTTTCCTAATTAAGGTATTAATAAGAGTAAATAAATGTCAAAAAGATATTGTAAAATAGAGAGTCGCTATGGCTTCTGGTTTAGGGAATATTTAATTGTGCTGATTTGTCTTGATTTGAATTCCCATGAAAGCCTTCGCATCACTGTCTAACAACTTAATTAGGAAACATACTTTCCTAACACTGATGACTTGGATAATGCTGTTCTTAATCTGCAGTGCTGAGCACATGTTTTCACAAAAACAAATCGTCATTGAGCCAAATCACAGATAATATATTCAAACAATAACTTTGAAATTAAATTCTACGTGATTAGTGGGATTTTGAAGGCAAATACTGCAGCGAACAGCTTTGTTTTTCAGGGGGACAGACGAGTTTAATTACAGAGCAGATGTTTACATTATTAATGTAGATGTTATTTTCCTGTTCATTAGCATGTTTCTATATAATCTGAATATTGCACAGAGACATAGAAAATCCTTTTTAATAATAATAAAAAAAATCTAATTGCAGAGAATGACCTCAGTGCTGCTGTGATGATTATTATTTCCTATTTCCTGACATGAGAGATAAAAGGAGCTCTCCAGTCTTCACGGGATCTTTACTACTCATCGTCATCCAAATCCTTGTCATTGTTACCTTCATCGCTGTCATCGTAGTCGTTATCATCTTTGACATCACTGTCATTATCATCGACAACTGCGGCTTAGAAGTCCATATGTCAAAGACTTGGACTATTCCGATATAAAAGGCTATTAAGTTCTTTGTCCTGATAGACAGTGACAGTGGTATGTAATCTCATCAATGCTGATCTCCTGCTGCAGCTAAGAAGAGGTACTTAATTCTCAATCCCAAGCACACATAAATGCACACATGCACAGGAAACGCTGTTCACTGCCAAAATGCAAAAAATAGGTTATAAAATCCAGTTTAAAATACTAAATACTGTAAGCCAGGACATGTTCATAGTCTAAGAAAAGGCAAAGGTGCCTCTTCTGAATATGGATCAAAAAAGAATCCCCTGTGACATAAGCAAACTGTAGATTAAGAGAAACTGATGTTTAAGACATTTGAAGGGTCTTTAAAAAACAGCCAGTTAGTCTTACAATACAATCCATACACGACACATCTGTGCTATGAAAGCACGAAAGTGAGATTAAGACAAGCCGACGGGGAAATGTGGCTTACCTTTCTCTTGTAAGACTGGTAGCAATGTACTATTCATCATGCAGGATGTGAAAGACAGACCAATCCATATGTGCAAGGAATTAAAGTAATTCAGCAGAGTAGGGATAAATGGCAGTGGTCTCAGAACTGGAGACAGGCTCTTCATGTAGATGCTATGCTGTATGTGTGGTTCTGGAAAAGTGGAGGCCAGTCAGTGCTGGATGTTTTCATTCATCATTAGTCAATTTAAAAAATTAGATACAAATCCATCAGCAGATATTCTACATACATAATACAATATAATTTATACAGTAGTGTGCAGAAGTCTTGAGCCAAACCCCATTTCTTTTATAAAATGCGCAAAAAAATTTTAAGGAACACTTTTTAATCAGAGTATAGCATCAAATCAGTTAAAGGATTCTGGTAGGTTAAGTAGCAGAAGGGGTTGTTAATCAGTTTCAGCTGCTTTGGTGTTCATGGAATTAACAAGAGGTGCACTAGAGGCGCAACAATGAGATGCCCCTGAAAACAGGAATGGTTTTACAGGTTGAGGCCACTGACATTTTCCCCTCCTCATCTTTTCTGACAGTTTTTTCACTAATGTTACATTTGGCTAGGGGCCGTGCCACTGCTGGTAGCATGAGATGATACCTGGGCCCTACAGAGGTTGCAAAGTATAGTCCAACTCCTCCAGGATGGCACATCAATGCATGCCATTGCCAGAGGGTTTGCTGTGTCAAGCGCATGAAGGAGCTTCCAGGAGGTATCGGCTCCTTTGTGCAGAGCCCTACAAAATGACCTGCAGCAGACCACCGGTGCACAACAATGCCCGGCCTCATGTGGCGAGAGTTGGCAGGCAGTTCATGGCCGATGAAGGGATTGACACCATTGACTGGCCGCCTTGCTTGCCTGACCTAAATCCAACAGAACATCGCTGGGACACAGTTTTGGCTCAACTGATGCCATCAGGTTGCACCTCAGACTGTCCAGGAGCTCAGTGATGCTTTGGTCCAGAGCTGGAAGGAACTCCTCCAAGACATCGTCTGTCGTCTCATTAGGAGCATGCTCTGATACTGTCAGGCATTCATGCAAGCACATGGAGGACCTACAAACTGCCGAGTGCAATGAAATTTCAGCAAAATGTACTAGCCTGCCACATTATCTCTTTCACTTTGATAATTGGGGTGTCTTTGAATTCAGCCCTCTGTAAGTTTATCATTTTCATTTACAATATGGCATCCTTTCATTTCTATCACATTAGCCAGTCCATATCAGAATAAATCTCCAGCATGACTCCCCGCCCAGTGATATCTGATGTGTTTTAAAAGTATAATATTGTATAACAGTATAACAGTGAAGGAGCCTGATACTTGTACCCGACCATTTTCAGAGGAATTTTCTTTTTTTTTTTGCTTGTGAAACCTCTTAACATTTACCTATGTATCATTCAAGCATTTAAAAAAAGTACCTACATGAAACTCCAGTGTCATGTTTACATGTAACAGAAAACTTAGCAAAGAACCAAATGTATCTTTAAGTCCTTTTTTGTCAGCAGCCTATCATAAAAGCACATATTTGTTCCCATTTCTTTAGCTGAATCTATAAAAAATGTCAAAGAGGCATAAAATAATATTTTTGCACCAACAAGGTGATTCCCAAAGAGCTACATGGAATATCTTCATTGTGTGCAGTGTATCCTTATAAAAAACTGAGATGCAGAAAAAGCATACCTTGATAGAAAACCAAACAATGAAACACTATGAGTCATAGATTGGCCTCCCCAGAGCCCAGACCTCAACATTATTGAAGCAGTGTGGGATCATCCTGAGAGACAACAGAATAGAACACAAGAAGCCTGGAGAACTATTCCTGAAGACTACTTAAAAGAATGACTAGAAAGCTGTCTAAGACAGTTCAGGCTGTGTTGGGTAAGTGGAAGAAAATGGATGGATAGATGGATGGATGGATGGATGGATAACTTTCAAAGTCTTTAGAGTTGTACAAACTCTGTTTTTCTCTTATATACTGTATTTCCATGTATGTTTGCACATTTCAATAAATTACATCGATTTCCCATTTTCCTTACAAAATCTAAAGAGAGTGGCTCAAGACTTTTGCACATTAATGTATTAAAAAGATAAGATAACATGGTCATTGCTTATTACCTTTGCAGCAATACATTATGTAGAGACAACTAAAATTAAAGGTTTTTCATATCAGAGCTTACTGAACAACATATAAATATCAGTCACACTGGCAGCCCAATACAAAACATCCTGACAGGCCAAATGCAGAACATTTCCTCACAGTCACTAAAGTGTGATTTCCCCATGTTTGCTGTTATTTAACCTTAATGTTTGACCTGAACTGTGCAGAAAAATGCATGAGCAGAATGTGACAGAAAAATCCGATGCAACAAGACTGTAGTTTTTGTAGTTGACTGATAAACAAATTGACCCTGACAGTACAGAGAACAAAAACACTGAAAAAAATTACAGCTGTCAGGTCAGAACACATTTTTGTTAAGGCTTCGAGTAAGATTATTCAGAAACCTTTAGTTTGGGGTAATTTAGCATTTATGTATCGTGATAAAGACATTTTATGAATTGCACAAATCAGTGGGCTTTAGCAGGACATACCACTGGGTGCTGTCTCAATAAGAGTGAAAGAAAATGTAAATCTAGATTATATTATGCAGAGATGTAGCAAACTAATGTAGAAGAGAAATGTGTTTTAAATTGAACCCTGTGGGACCCCGTGAAAGATCCAAGATGAGGTAAATGTAAAATTGCCAGAATGATGTGTTTGCTCGCTTATGACATAAACGTAGCCAGGACTGGACTATTTGCACTAGCCCCATGTTCAGAACAATCAATTTTAGTAGTATGATTTACTTTATGAGTGCATGAGGAAAAAACGCAACACCAGCAGTCAGGCAAGTGTGGTTACCAGTCAAAAGGAGCACATCGTTCATTGTACAAAAACACCAGTATGTAAATGATTTTAAAAGATGTAATTTTAACAAGCTGGCCCATTTTATGTATAAAACAGGACGGAAAAGGTCCAGTAGCCACGCAGCTATTTACAGTGGAGATGACACTTGGACCGACAATATCAGAAATCCCTTAAGGGGGGCTCGTGGGGATAATGTCAAGAGGCAGGTTGTAGATTTCATGTAGGAAACAGTCTCTATTAAGAAAGCTCACAGCAGTTCAGCACAGCAGAATTTCCCAGTGAAATAGAAATGTTGGGGGACATTTGTAGGACACCATAAAAGCAACACATTTATTAGTGTGGAACAGGACCCATGAGACTGTCCACTCCAGAAAACAACAACGCTGGTCATTTGTTTGAATTTAAAACAGCAGATGTTAATGTTCAGAGCAGCAGTAGTGGAACACACACAGACATGCACATTTACTCAAGTACTGGAAGTAGTTACTACAGTTGTTCTAGGTTCTGCTACCATTTCAAGCCACATTTCTGAACAAATTCTGATTTTACTCATCATTACTGGAGTGGCAACCTACAGTACATTACACATTTATACATCAGTCAGCTGCACCTATGTTAGCAGAGCAACAGGATTGGTTGCATGCTGTGCTCTTTTTCTTACTAAAGCCACAAAACTTTCATTTGCAGTGGACAAGAGGGCTGCAATCCATCCATCCATGCATCCATCCATCCATGCATGCATCCATCCATCCATCCATGCATCCATCCATCTTCCACTTATCACTTAACTTATCACTGTGATTGGGCTAGTAGCAGGCTACACCCTGTACAGGTTGTCAGTTGTCTTTACAGTTATAATACAGGATAATATATATACAGGACATATGACTTTTGCTTATATTATTTAAAGCTTATTTGTCTGGTAAAATGCATTTTGTTCTACTTAAATTACATTTTACTGCTGGGCTTTTACTCTGCTGGCGTAATTAGCATGGTGAATTTTTATTGTGAGGGCAGACAAGTATATTTTTGTCATGACCTTGACTGTTTCCTGATGTTTTAAGCAGTCTATGAAATAAGTGAAAATCTTTCCTCTTTCTCACCTTTCCCTCCAAGGGGCCCAGGTACTGTGCTGGCTCAGAGCCACGGCTGTGCCTATCTTTATTTTTTTATAAGTTTAAAAGGGGCAATGACTCAGAAATGGCAGACTAAGCACTACAGAAAAGAGAGAACTGCTACTCTGTGCTAGTAACAGGCATATGATGAAGGGTAAGGGATCAAACAGTTCACAACTGGAAATATTATACTGCTGTGGAAAAAAATGAGCAGGCAATATTCTTTGAGTCAGGTTTTACTGCCAGGTTTATTATCTGGAGATCCCGCCTGTTTTATTAAAACACCGGCTTTGCTTTTGAAATATTCAAGTTGACTTTTTTTCTTTGAGACCCTAACAGTTTTATGACCCAGCAAAAAGGCAAACGTGGCTTTGGAAAAAGAAATTACATTACACATATACATGTGTATGTAAATACTGACGCTCGCTCTTTCTCCCCAAACGCACCCAGTGCACAGTACACGGACAAGCTTTCTCCTGGAAGCTTCTTTGAAAAGGTTTATAGAATCTTAAAATAGCAGTGTGGTCTGTGAGCATGGGGATTAAAAAAGAGAGAGCTACTATAGAGCTGCTGTAGTGTGACATCACACAGACAAACACACCGCACCACACCACAGCCCTGCCATTGCCATCTCATTGTACTCCCCAACTGGGGCGTGAGAGAAGGAGGAGAACACAGCGGGAGGGGTGGGGGAAGTGAGGGGGGGGGGGGGGGGGGGGGGGGGAGGGGAGAAGGGGGGGGGGGGGGGGGGGGGGGGGGGGGGGGGGGACAAGGGGGGGGGG
>VUQK01006586.1:49538-75449 GCA_015106715.1 Bujurquina vittata | reverse complement strand
CCCGGAGATTCCTCAAATCCACTCCCTGCTGCTTGGAGCGACACGAGGAAAAGTAACGAGGCCGCGACCGCTGGAACAGATCCTCTGAGCCGGCGACAGGTACCAGCCAGGTGTAGATAGGCTCTCGAGAGCACCAGAATAAATCTCTTTCAGTTGCCGCAGCATACTGCGCTAGTCAGGCCTTCAACCTCACCAGCCTACCGCTGCGTCTCCCACGGGAACGGTGGCGCTTTCTCCGGGAAGGTGGAGCCAGAGCGCAGAGAAGGTACTCCGGAACCTCCGACAGAACCGGTGGCAAAGTTTCTTGGCTACCGTAAGTAAATCGCGTCTCAGAAGAGTTTGGCGATCGTAGACTAGTAGAGCGCTGATGTAAAAATTTGGACAAATAAGCATTGATAATAGCACCAATGCAAGCAGACAAGGTAGTGACAGACGGCAGGCCATACACACCGGCGCCATCTTGAAACCACGTGGACCACGTGGTTTTGAAGGCATAAGGAGTAGGAAGTGCAGATGTTTGTGTTCAAATGTTGGAGTAAAATGGAAAAGTTGTCAGAAAAAGAAATATACAAATATACGAGTAAAGCACAGATAGATCCTTTTTTTTGTATAGCTTTTCTGTAAAAGAATTGGGCCTGTGTTTCTGTAGCTCCTGATGTTAAAGTTATAACCCGCAGGCAGTCCAGTCTAAGTGAGTCTGAAGGGCAACCAGAAAGGTCTCCAAAGCTTTTAACACTTGCTGATTTTAACAAAATGAGATGGGATGTTAATCAAGGCAGCAATCATTTCATGTTCATCTTGGCAGGTTAGAAAGGAACACAACTACAAATACCACACACCTCAGTTGTGGCCATGGTGTCATGATCCCTGGATCTAGGACCCAGAGTTTTGAGTTGTCTTATTTTAATAGATCCTGGTTTGTTTCTATATATTTATATTTGTAGGTTTGCGGTTTGTGTTTAGTTCTGTTCATGCAGTTTATATTTCCTGTGTCTCCGTGTATTCCTGCTTCCTTTGTGTTTCCATTTCTGGTTTTGTCTCTGTCTCTGTATCCCAGTGTTTTTTTTGTCTCTGTCCCCAGGGTTGTCTGGTTTCCCAGTTTAGTTGTGTCAAGTTTATTTTGTCTTTCCATTCAGTCTCTTTCTGTTTTTCTGTGCCTTTAGTTCCCTGCTTGCATTTGTTGTTAGGCTGTTAATTCCCTTTTGTATTACCCTTCAGTCTCATCTCTGTGTTTTGTCCTCGGTGTCTCCCGTGTTAAATCAGTCTCTTCTCCATATTTATCGTCTGTCTTTGTGTCAAGTTTGTAAGCCTTAATCCTGGTCTCATTCTTAATTTCTGTTACCTCCTACCTTATTTTGATTGTCTCTTGACTGTCATGTCTTGTATTAGTTCTACGTCCCTGGTCTCATCTTCAGTGATTCGTCCCAGCTGTGCTTCCACTTGTTTCCTCATTACCTCTTGTATATGTATTGTCTGAGTCTTCCTCCCACTCACACTGTGTGTGCTGTATTTTCCGAGTTTCCTCCTTGTTTCATAGTTAGTGTACCTTCAGTCCAGCCCAGTCTGTATTTAGTATATTTCCCTGTGTGAACCAGCAATAAAGCTGTATTTATGTTCAGTCCCTGTCTTCTGAGTCCTGCGTTGGTCCTGATCCTGCCTGCCTAACAGCTGTTCCGTGTCAATGAGACTAATAATTGGTGAATTTCCTGTTTGAGGATGAATAAATTCCACTGAAAGTTTTTTATTTGGTGCGAACACCAAGTAATTTTTAGCCAATTATAGCACGATCATTGCAGTACTTCTCTAACTGAGCCAACGCACATTCCTTCTGCGCACATTATTGGACTGCAGATAATTAATTTATATCAATGAATAGTGTTTTCATTTTACCAGAATGATTTGTGTAACTTGCAGTAATGCAAGACTGTGCTGCTTATAAAAAATGTTTTTTGATTTCACAAAATGTCATCATATGGCCTGTTTGTTACATTTTGACCAGCAAAACCTCCAGCTGTAGTATCACACTGACTGCATCTATGCTCTTACCCACATTAGACCTGCTGCATCACATCCTTTTCAGTGTTCAGTGCTGAAGAAGGCAGGCAGAGACATTTCCCTCTGCCTCAGACAACAAGCTGCAACACATTAATTCTCCACATCCAAACCAGAAATGCAAGTTGGGTGGAACTACATTAAAAGGAGAAGCAACAAGCAGGCAAGCGAGGGATGAAGACTAGCACATATCAGACAGATGCTCCCAGCGTGTCTCTCTGAAACTTGTCTCTCACGTCTCAGCAGTGGTGACCCGTTATGTGTGGCGTTAACTGCAATAAAACTGTCAAGCTGGTTCATAGCCCACATGCGAAGTCAGACAGAACTGCTCATGAAATATAAAAGCCCCTTTCTGCCGGGGTTACAGAGCTGGATGTGCTTTTTCTCCTGTATAGCTGCTGAACTTTTCACTCTCGCACCCCGAATCCCCGCAGTGACCAGGTTTCCACTCAGAACCCATCATTTATTAACACACAGGTTGACCTCACTTACTCTGCAGTGTGAGGGTGTGGCTGCATCTATGAATCATTGACTTGTGGGGGGAAAGCTCACTTTCTTATCTGTGTGTGTTTGAGATGTTTTTTTGAAAAATTCTGTCTGGATTATTTAAGACTCCAGTTCAAGTCAACACATGACTTTACACTGTGTTAATGAATCTGGGTTCTATATATGAGGCTGAATGGGGCTGCTGTGACAGTTTATTCATTGACAAAGTGGTGTGTGCGCGTGCGTGTGTGTGTGTGTGTGAGAGAGAGAAAGCAAGAAAGAGGATTTATTCTTGCAGAGACACTCCTTTCTTAGTGTCACTGAAGAGACAGAGGCATCGAATCTTTCTAGGCTAATTTAGTCTCACTAAAGAGCCATCGGAGCTCACCCAAAATTGAACACCTGAATGAACTTGGGGATTAAAGGACCTCTACATTGGTGTCAGTGTTTCTTTTGCCTGCATAAATTACTTCTAACTGTCTTGCTTGATCATTATCAGTTCTTTTACTTTTTTAAAAGAGAATTTACAGGATTTGTATCAGCAAAACTGGAGTTTTATAATACTGCTAACTGCAGATGACAAAACATGGTCTTACTGTGTGGTAAACTAAATACAGCTATTCAATTACTCAGTAATACAAATATCTAATCATCCAATCACATGGCAGCAACTCAATGCATTTAGACACATAGACATGTTTAAAATGACCTGCTGTGGTTCAAACTGAGCACCAGAATGGGGAAAAAAGGTGATTTAAGTGACTTTGAACGTGGCATGGTTGTTGGTGCCAGATGGGCTGGTCTGATTATTTTGGGATTTTCCCACACAACCATCTCAGAAGAAGAGAAAATATCCAATGAGCAGCAGTTTCCTAGGAGAAGATGCCTTCCTGTTGCCAAAGGTCAGAGGAGAATGGACCAATAATTAGAACAAAGGTGCACAAAAGAGCATCTTTGAACGCATTTTTGTGTTCATCACGTTGCATCTTGGAGCAGCTGGGTCAGCAGCAGAAGACCACACCATGGCAGAGAGATCGATCCTCTTTGTATCAAGGGTTCAGGTTTCTGCTGGTGGTTTAATGGTGTGGGGGCCCCTTAGCATCAACTGAGCATCATTTAAACATCCCTGCATATGATTTTTGACCATGTCATCCCTTTATGACCACATCTTCTGATGGCTGTTTCCAGCAGGATAACGCACCATCTTGCAAAGCTTTCTTGAACATGACAATGAGCAATATGATGCAAGGCCACACTCGTGCCTTTCCACTAAACTTCCAACAAAAGCAGTTTTACATTTTATGCTGTGTAGGAGAGGATGTGCCATGGAGGTTGCTCTGTTGAACTGCCTGGCCTACTCACTGCTGCTTGCAGCTCTTTTATAAAATAAATTTGATTTCTAAGTTTAAAAAAAGTGCAAAATCACAGCTGTGGTGTTTTTGCACATTAGAGGAACCCTTAAGTAATATTCCATCAATACAACATTTTGTACAACAGCATAATGGTTTTACCTTGTCTTGTTTTTGGGGTTTCATGTGATTCTGTGCCTGGTCGAACTGTTGTAGCAATCTTTCATTTATCTTTCCCTCCAGTCAGAGTGCAGACCCCTGTTACTGAGGGTGACAGACGGATCGACCCTATCTGAGTAAGAGAGTCCTCAAGGTGTGAGAGAGACATCTCTACTCTTCTCTGCGGACTTGAAACATGTAACTCTGCTGGTGAGATGACCACTCATCGTCCTCCAGCCCACTCCTTGGCATGTTAACATTCATTTCCTCCAACTCCAGCGTGAATCAGCCAATGTTCAGAGAGACGGAGAGGGCAGCCAAGAGCCCTGCAGCTCCAATCTATTCCCCTGTCAACTTCCCACCCTTCTCTTGGAGTTTGATGTCATCCACCTCCATCTCTACATCTCATCCTCAACATCCCTGCCTCTTTCTCTCTTTCTCTCTCTTTCATCCCCCCCATTTATTTCTTTTGCTCTCTTTTTTTTAACGCACTGCTGTGAAAGAAGATGCATGATTTATGAAGCTCTATTTTTACCAGTTACTGAGGAGAAAGAAAGGAAAGAGGGGACAAAGAGGGAGAGGAAAAGAGAGTGAAGAATAGAGTTGGGGTGGGGGGTGTGAAGAGCGAGTCCAAGGGGAAGGAGGACAGGAGAGTGTGGAGGAGACATCCATCACCCTTCGACCCCTCGACTGAAAATGAAGACGGGAAGTAGGTTGAGACAGAAATATGATGGATCTGACCAAGATTAGAGGAGATATACTGCAAAGTACATGAGTTATGTGTTGTTACACACTCAACACAGCTGGGTACTTAGTTTAAGTCTAATATCAAATACCTCTCTGTGTGCCTGTAACAGTTTTTGTCAATAGCACACTTTTGATCAGCTGTCTTTATTTGGCGGCTTCCCCATTGTGCTCACACATATCTGAGGCAGATCAAATCACAGCCAAACTGTTGCTTCGGAGGGAAAACAAGAAAACTAATTAAATCTGTGCCGCATTTTTATTGCCTATTAAGCTGTTCGAACATGTGCGAAACTACTGCTCAGACAAAGGAAGCACAGCCAGCTCCGAAACTGTTAATACAATTAGAGCAACATGCAAACAATCAGATTTACACATTACCCTAACATATTTCTTATTTAGCAGTTATTTATTAGTTATTTATTGAGTCATGTTTAAATGTTTAATTGATACATAATTAATAAAAGTCATGTTTAATTCTTTATTTTGAATTATAGAAGATTGTTTGGGGTGTTTAAAGGTCCCAGAGGGATCATTCTGTAGTTTAAAATTGTAAATTATGATTTTAATCTGATGTATATACACTCACCAGCTCCTTCTTTGAATACTTCTTGCTAGTACTAGGTTGCAGCCCCTTTTGCTTTCACAACTGCCTTCTTCAGGGCACAGATTCATCAAGGTGCTGGAAACATTGCTGAGATTTTGGTCCATATTGACTTGATAGCATCATCCCTTTGCTGGAGATTTGTCAGCTGCAGATCTGTGATACAAGTGTCCACCACATCCCAAAGGTGCTCTGTTGGATTGAGTTCTGGTGACTGTGGAGGCCATTTGAGTGCCGAGAGCTCATTGTCATGTTCAAAAAATCAGTCTGAGATGATTAGAGTTTTGTGACATTGCATTATGACATAGTCATCAGACGACGGTCACACTGCATTCATAAAGAGATGGACATGGCCAGCAACAATACTCAGGTGGGTTGTGCAGTTTAAACATCTTAGTTGGTACTAAGGGGCCAAAGTGTCACAAGAAAATAAGGCAGAATGGATCCATGATATAATGCTGTTTATGCCTAATTCTGACCCTACCATCCAGATGTTGCAGGTGAAATTGTGACTCATCAGACCAGGCATTGTTTTTCCAATTTTCTGTTGTCCTATTTTAGTGAGCTTTGCTGAGGCGCACCTGCTGTGATCGTCTGCTGCTGTCGCCCATCTGCTTCAATGATGTGTTGATGTGTTGTTTGCTCAGAGATGTGTTCAGGCTGTAGGCAGAAGAGCATACAACCAAGGGGGTATTTGAGTTACTGTTGCCTTTCTATCAGTTTGAAGCAGTCTGGCCATTAACCTCTGACGACTGGCACCAACAAGACTCACTCAGTGAACTGCAGCTCACTGGATATTTCCTCTTTTTCAGATTATTCTCTGTAAATCCTAGTATAGAGATGTTTGTCAGTTTCTGATAATTCTCAGGCCAGGTCATCTGACACTAACAACCATGTCACGTTCAAAGTCACGTAAATCACCTTTCTTCCTCATTCTGATGCGCAGTCTGAATTTCAGCATGTCGTCTCTACGATGCCTATGTGGTTAAATGCACTGAGGTACTCCAATGTCATGATTGGATATTTACATTAGCAAGCAGTCAACAGGTGTACTACAAACAATGATAAGGAAGACAAGCAGTTAAACTAAAATCCTTCTTTTGCTATACGTGCAGCCATCTTGGAACATGTCTGTGCACTAATTTGTTATTTTTCGGACTGCCTACATGCACTAAGTTTGGGGTGAATATGTAAAATCTGAAATAAAATCTCACATATTGTTTGGAGGCTCAGTTGCTGTTATTGATTGGCTGTAATGGCTTTGATGTGAGACTTGGTTTGGAGATCAATCGGGAAATAATTTTCTTTTTTTTTGGTTTTCGTTTTGATTGAAATGGCAGGTCCCATCAGTCAGGTTCACAGGACCAGTTGAGCATTTCCATGATTTTACTAGAAACGGGAATTACTTCCAGCTAATTGTTTAAAATCTTTTCTATTATTGCTGCACCCTCCAAGTGGTGAAGTCCTTTTTTTTTTTTAATCTGGAAATACAACGATTGCTTTTGCTTAACTGCAGCAATGTTTTGATTGTGACCTCATTTCACATCTGGCACTTTTCCCTGTGATTTTGATTGGCTGTTTGTGGCTCAAAAATCTATTTGATAACTTTAATGAGACGTTTATGAGGCTTGCTCTGAAGATCTCTGTGCCAATTTTTTCAAGATTAGGGAGAAAATTTTTGATTTTTTTTTTCTCATGAAATTTAATCTGGGGAAAATGCTTTGAACTCTGTTTGTTCCAAGGAGTCCAGCAGTAAAATTAGGCACATGGTTTAACTTTGACTGATGGTAGCGCCGGGGCGCTTGAGGTGCAGAAATGAGAAGAATTAGAGGACTGTCCACAGTTAATGTTCCAAATTTTCAAAGCTCTTTATTATATGGCTCTGGATGATGTTTAGAGAAGCTGGATTTTAGAAAAAAAATGAAAGGAAGAAGATAAAGATGAATAAGAAATGACAGAAACAGCAGTGGGGACTGTGCAGGCTTTTGTTTGTTTAGCTGAGCTTTAATAACAAATGACTAATGCAGTAATTTAAAAATTAATCAAAACCAACTCAGCTTTTAAGTCTAATTCCCTTTCTGGTCATCGTATGCTGTATAATTATTTATAATATGGATACAAATTTCATTTTACACAACATCCTTCTCACTAAAGAGCCATTTATCAAATGCTTTCCCCATGCAGGCAATTAGCTCCTCATTGCAGGGGGGCATCTATCACATTTCTTGGACTTGTTTTCCATCTTACTTGAATAAAACATCAGGTCCCAATTTCAGATTTACAAATCCCCCCTCTCCACCCGTTTGATCTGCATTGGAACAGTGTTGATAAAATCAAAAATACATCATGCTTTAATAGCTTTTCACAGTCTCTGAATGCTTCAGGAACTGTAGCACTGTGAGTGAGGAGTGTGAAATCCATTTTTCCCACCAGTGTCTCTTTAAGTTTGATTCAGAAACAGCTAATGTTTCATTTTAAATTAAACTGTCAGCTGTACATTGTCTGTTTTTGGCATTAACGTCCTCAGTTCAGTTCAACATTTAGTCGCTTGTGTGTTTTAGCATGGAGAGTTTCGCCATGGAAGACAATTCCTGTAATCCAGCATTGATCGATGTGCTCACTGGTCCATATACGCTGTATGTAACTGCTCACATTTCTCACACTTTACCTCTGGCTCAGCAAGTCCCAACCAGGGGGTACGTGCACCCTAAGGGTTACCCCCAGTGCTGCCAGAGGGTAAGATTGTGGAGTAGCTCAGCTAATTTGAAAAATATTTTTTTAATGTTCACTATATACAGTATGTATGGGCATTTTCACCAATAAGTCAGCATGTTAGAAATTTTAAATGATGCTTCACCTTTGGCAGTTGTGAAACATGATACATTAAACTGAGAAACAGCAGTCAGGAGCAGTCATAATGCTAAGACTGCATGGGTGTGGATTTCAGTGGGGGGTCCAGGGGATATATGATCTCACTTAGTAGCTTTAGAAGAACTTTGATACAGTGATGATGACCATTGAGGAGCCAGAAGGAGAAAGGAGGGACTTTAAGATGTTTTTTCCCCATCAAAAATCTCAAAATGGATCATGTTTTAAGTGTTTTTACTGTGCTAGCTAATCAGTCAGCCTCGGTTGTGGAGCCGAGCTGCATGAAATTTCTAAAATTGATTACCACAACAGAGATACATGGTTGTGTGAAATGTTTTGAAAGTGCTTAAAGTTTTGAAGGTGAGCAGAACATTTTCCTGAAACGCACATGTGAGCTACTGAAATCAACAACCAACAACCTGATTCAAGCAGAGTCATGCAGTGGGTAAATCTGCAATTTGATGTGACAATGAAAAGAAGATTATTTTTAAACTGTGCTGTCGTATTATCCTAGTAAAGATCTGTCAGTAGCTAGATATAACAAATGTTTATGTTTCATGTGTTTGCAAGAAAAAATATCAGCCAATATATCGGACTAACTTATTTTAAATCACCACATACCGGAGTTGGTATTGGTCTTAAAAATCCTATATCAGTCAGGCTCTAAAATAATGTCTTAATTTGTCACATAAAACCACAATCAGTTGGCTCAACAGAAAGGGACAAAATAACTTGTGTGCCCCAAAACACTTACTGACAGAACAGGTTGTAACTTTAACATGTTTGAAAAAAAATACTACTCTTTTCCTCCCACACTGGATAGAAACCAGAACCAGATCAGTTAGTGCAATAACTCATGTATGGCTGAAGTGTAAAGAGGCAAAGCTTTGTTCCTGACAAAAATGTGACAAATGTGATCAAAATACGAGTCTATGCACGTGTTTTTCCTCTGAATAAATTGCAAGCGTAACAACACATTTTTCCCCCTGAAGCCATTAGGTTGCTTCTGTCACACTTTCCCAAACTGAAACTCATTTCAAACACAGATAAACATCACAGTTACTGTGCGAGCGCAGTAAACCAACACCTTCATAAAATCCATGCCTCTGACCAGATATCTGCAGATAAGAGCCAGTTATGCACTCTGAGCTAACAGCCTGCTATCATTCCCACATACAAAAGTAACAGCAACCTAATATGCTGGTCTTTGAATGAGCCCTCAGTCACTGTGGAGTTGATGCTCATTATGGTGCTGATATGGTCTGGAAACATTCCTGTAATAATCACAAACTAAAAGATCACCTACAACCTGTGTAGCCATGGCTTTATTAAAAGAGACCTGGCAATTATCGTGAAGTCTGTTGTCTGAACAGAAACCCGAGGCCTGGGCCTTGGGGAAACACTAACCTACATGTGCAGTGAGCCTCACTTTGTGGAAACACAAGCCTGGAAACTTTGTTGGCTCGTGTGCCACAAAAGAATTGAATATGGTAACACCTAAACTCCACAAGTTGAAATAGTTTGCTGAGAGTAATGGATTTGATTTGCATTGTAACAATAACCACAGCAATGGTTAAAATGACCTCCACTTTGAAATCACGGGGCGCTCTTGAGATCTTTGAGCTGTGGTTGTGAGTCAGCTAAAAAAAAAAGCTGAGTCGAGCAAAACTTTTGAATCAAATCTGTCCAATAATATCTTAAAGTCTGGAAGGCTGAATGACAATTCCTCATTTCCAACCATCTGAAGCTATTACTGCGACAGCCGTTGTGTTACTTTGTGTTTGACACGGTGGGACCTTTCTCTTATTTTCACTTCCCTCTATGATCTTAAAAGGACCCTGGCTAAAATACGCTGATGGGGAAAAAAAACCCCTGCTGGATCTACATCAAAATGTTTCATGTTTGTGTCAGCTTATTACTTAATCAAGCCAGACTTTTTTTCTAAACGTGTAATCTACTTTAACAATTTCGAGTGTTTAATTTTATTGAGACCTGCTTCATTTCTCCGATAGTGTTACTTTTAGTAGGAGTTGGTGTTAGGACTTAGTACTTTTGGCAGTAACAAGTAATGTAACTATTTCAAATGTTGCTGCTGAGTGCATGCTCTCAGGGGAGGAAGCACTTAGCAGCTTTGTAACGTCAGGTCTACATTATAAAGCACTTTGAGATGGCAGTTGTTGTAGCACCGTATGAGTTACACTTCACAGCTTCACGAGTATCACATCGTGCTGAACACACATCAGTTATGGCTGGTTAATAACCCAGAAAATCACTGCGCTCGTGCTGTTGTGTCACCGCTCAAGGGAATGAACTTTAAATTATTGGAACACGGTTTAAACAACTCATTATGGAAGAAGGCAGTGTCCAAACAGATAATTAAACTGCATGTTATTTTTGGCATTAGTCCACCTATGATTAAGTTTAATTATGTTAAAACAGATTAAGGAAACATGCATGATTTCTTCTGGTTTGAACAAAATTACATTAATTTGAGACTAGATATTTTCATGTAAAGATATAAATGAGAGTGACAGCAAAGCATGGTTAGTACCTCACATCAAGAGGTTTAAGTTGAAGAAGTTTATTTGGACAGGAATGGCCAAAAGCAGCATTACCACATGCTTTATAAGCAGTAATATTAATAATAATAACAATAATAAACTGCTTTGAGCTGCTCCCTTATTCACCAGGGGTTACCACAGCAGGTAGCGCCGTATGTTTGATTTGGCAGATTTTTATACCAGATGCCCTTCCTGACACAATCCCAAAGGGATTTGTGTCTCCTCAAAGCGGGAATCTTTCAGTTGGTAGGTAACTGTGCAAACCACTAAACTAAGAAGCCACTTTCTCTCTAAAGAAGAGACTAAACAAAGAATAGACTTTATACAAAAAAGTTTTAAAGCAAAAAACTAGGAATAAATTATAAAAACTATTTCAATGAACATGGGCCATGCAAGACTCAAGGTCAACATCAAAATAAAACTAAGATACGGTGTGACTCCTTCATAAAGAATAAAATGTAAATGTTAAAAGAAGTAAGCTAAGAATTCCAAAGATTTAAAATCTGTAATAAAATCTATGAGAAAGTCCTGCAATATAAACAAGTCTTCAACAGTGATTTAACAGAAGACTCTGGACCAAGCAAGCCGGAGTTCCTCGGGCAGGTCATCCCACAACCGAGGAGCCCTAACAGAAAACACTCGATCGCCTTTTTTCTTTAAACTTGAGGTGGAAAAAGTTAATGGGTTCCTGCCCCGGGATCTCAGGCTGCACACAGGTTGGTTTGGTATATATTCTGGATCAAGGCCCTGTAAGGCTTTAAAAGCAGTAAGTAAGATCTTAAAATCAATTCTAAAACAATTGAACAGCCTGTGGAGAGTCCTCAAAACCGGCCTTAATGCTGCATTTTGAGCAATTTGAAATCTATTTATTGATTTCTGATTGACTGCTCTTAAGAGGCTGTTACAATAATCTAAAGAGGAAATAAAAGTTTGAATTTACACAGCTAGTCCAGATTTTTTTTCCATTGTAATGTGCCTATACAGTGTACCAGCTGGTGACAGGAGGAGGAGGAGAAGGAGGAGGAGGAGAGGGGAGTGCTGACTCAGTCTGTCCCCTGAGCCTTGACTTCTCTGGAACACAAGCATTATTCACTAAATTTTCTCCAGTATGTTGTTACAGCTGTGCATGGCATTGTGCCATCTTATAACACTGATAGCATCGTCTTTTCTCCTGAAACTGTTTGCTTATTAAAAACTCCTCAATGATGATGAAAGCAAAAGCCTGACTGCACATTTGTCCCAGCCCGGTGTGTGATTCCATTGATTTGTTTGTTATCTTTGCACCACGTTTGCACATGCTGAGTGCCACATGGTGCAGGTGTGCAAGTGCATGGAAGTGTGTACTGCTCACTTTATGTGAGTTGTATTACTGGCTGTCAGCACCTGTCTCTCTCTCTCTCTCTCTCCCTCGGTGAGGCAGGCTGCCCAGTGCAGATAAAAGTGTGCAGATATTTCGGAGCTCTCACACTGAGGAAGGGTTTATCTGCAGACTCTCCTGTTGGTTGTGTTAGTCCAGCCCTGGGTAATATTAATACCCCACTAATGAGCCCCTTCCTTGAAGAATCCGGAAACAATCGGCGGGCTGGGGTGTGGCTGTAAGCGTGCATGCTGAATCAGTCTCTCCCTTGTGCCACAACTTCCCTACGGCTTCCCGGGAATGCTCAAACAAAAAGAGGAACGCAGCTCCAATCACATTAATCATGGCCCGTGGAAACACCGGCAATTGCTCCAGGCGCACGAGAACGAAAGTATCACACGAGAGGAAGATGTGGAGGGAGAGAGTGGGGTGGCAGAAACAATGAGCTCAAATGTGTGTGCTTGTTATTTCTAGCAAGTACACAGTAGGAAAGATAGCAAGTCAGGGAAGCTGCGTGTTGGTAAATGCCTAGTGCAGAAGAACTCAGCCATTTGTGACTGTCAGGAATGTGTGTGTGTGTGCGTGTGTGCGTGTGTTTCTTGCACGATCCTTGGGTGACAAAGCTGCATTGATTAACCCTGATGATTCTGTGTTGCTGCTGATCAGCATTTCTGTGTGTCAGCATGCATCCAATAAATGAGCGTGTGTGCCATTCCTAACATATGCGAGTGTAAAGGACGCAAGGATTATATTATGTAGGAGTGTGTGTTTATCATGTTAATGGGATTAGGTGCATTATGCTCAAATGAATAATTGCATGAAATGATTCATTTTTGTTTATGCTGGAAAATCTGTGTGCATGCATGCATTTCTCTCTCTCTCTGTGTGTGCGTGTGTGTGTGTGTGTGTGTGTGTGTGTGTGTGTGTGTGTGTGTGTGTGTGTGTGTGTGTGTGTGTGTGTGTATGTGGCCTCAGCACCAGATGAAGATGTCCGTTGCTGCTTTATCAGATCCCATCAGTATTCAGCGGCAGTGATGCCAGCCTATTCACTTAAAGGGGAGCTGGGCACAATTAGCTGTTAACATTACATGGCAGAATTAAGCCCGGCCAGTATTCCCCAGGGAAATTAAACCACCGGCAAATCATTAAACCACAAGCTAAACATTAACAGCCATTTGCATTTTTATTGCACCTGAAAAGAATGTGCCAGGCCCATTATCTCTGAGAGACAGAGAGGGACTCCTTATTTATTATTGTTATGTTGTCCCTCATGGAAACACAATGGCATTTATACGGGGAAAGAAGCAGCAAACGAGAGGCCTTATTTTCACGCTGGCGCTTTTGGAGTGTTATGATTACAAATTTGAACAAGGCTGGCAGAGGGTACAATGACTTGTTTGTTATGCAAATCCCGCTGCTTTCATCCCTCCCAAAAATAAACAATCCCAAACAGATGACAATTTGCAGAGGGGCTCAGCTGAGTAAGGCCAGCGGTTTGCCATTGACAGGCTCCTAACGTCTGCAGTGTCACTGCTATTAGGAGGTTAAATGAAGGGGCTTAGTTGCAGGAAGTGTGTACAGTGAAACATGAGTGGGATGAAGAGGTGTGGGGAACTGAAATCTTCTTTTCTAATCTCCTCTCTCCTGCGCAGGTGAGCGGGATGTGCGGACACACTCCTCAGCGTGCCTCTCGCTCCGTCGGCTCCCCTCCCTCGCAGCCTCCCGCTGACGCCCCCGGTTCTCAGCCTTCATCCTCAGACTCTGATGAGACTTTGGCAGGCCTCCGCAGGTGAGCAAACCAGACGCTGTAATCCAGCCCGAGACCCCTTCAGATGATGGAGCGGCACTCTCTCTCTCCAGGGCGCCGCAGGGGCAATATTTTTTTTCCTGACAGACAAATATTGCCCCCTGACGCCGTCGACAGGTTCCCTTCTGTTTCCATGTGACACTCAGTCTCTCTCCACTTGAGTGTGTGTCTGTGTGTGTTTTTAAACACTTCTGATGCAGTAACAGGCTTAAATGAACACTGTAATAATGCCCAGCGGGGCTGCTGGCCTCAGCAGCACAATGGCCAGATTAATGTCAATTAGGAATAGAGACACTGCTTATTCTGGCCTCTTTTATTCGCTCCTTCTCCAGGGGGATCTAATCAAGTTGCTTTCACTGCTATCAAGCTGAATTCCCTCTTACACTTTCTCTGCCTCCTTCTTTCCTTCCCTTTTCTGCTGTTGGGCAATTCCTGCTCCTCTCATATTGGTGAATCTCATACTGGTATTAACTGAAGTTTTTAAATCTGTGTCTCTGTCTGTGTTGAACATTTCCTTCCTACTTTAGGGAGTTCATAACCAGCCTGAGAGGCTTCAGCTCCTTTTATAGTGGTCTTGGGGAGGCATTATGCAGTCGTGAGCCCGCTCCAGCGAACCACTCCCTCTGCTGGAACGGGCAGGAGATGACAGACAGGTAAAGTAGGGTCTCATTTGTTTGAAATTACCAGCTAGGAAATGCACTGAAAACTGCAAATCCACACTTCACAGTCGGCTCAGGTTTATTGGCTCTCTAAATGTTACACAAACACTTTGCTCTGATTCTTGAATTCCCAACCCTCCGGCGTCACATCTAGGAGTGTAGGTGAATTGAAGGGCAAGTTTTCCCAGAGCTGATGAGCTTCCCACAAGCACCCCCACCGCCACCTCACCCACTGAGCGCGAGTGTAAATCTTGACTTTGGCTCTATGGGATGTTATTAATGTCAGGCACGCTGTCACCTTCTTCTCGCTTAGTTAATTGCCGTTTCGATCGCTCTCTCCTCCTTCATCCAGTGTCTCCTGTGCACCCTGCAGAACAGCATTCGGTTTCCACAATATTTCATTTCACCCCTGTCCTTTGGCTTCACACATCACAACTTCTCTCCTCCTGCCTGCACCGTCAGCTGGCCCCAATTTCAATTTGGCTCAAATAGTAACAGATATCACAGGGTTCTTTTTGGAGGGGGGGGTGTCTTTTAAATTATATGTGGAATTAAATCAACGCAGATGCACGACTTTTAGAAATAAAGCATTGCGGCATGTTTTAACTCTGGCTCCCGAGGAGGACTGAGAATAAGTTCAGAGCTTCCTTCAAGCTCGATGAAACAGAATTTGTCTCAAAGATATAAAAGAGCCTGAGTCTGAGGACGAGCATCAGGCTGGCAAGGGGGCACAGCTATCCTGAGGGGATGATTACAAGCTGGACCAAACAGTGCGATAGGAGGGTGCAGGGAGGCAGGAAAAGGAGACACAATGATGGAGAGATTACAATGTCTTGCGGCAAGCAATTCTCCATGTCACCTGCGAGGGCATATGTCTACAAATTCACTTGGGTACATTTTCACTCTGAGATTTGTTCTGGATCATCTTCCATTATCTCCTGAGATAGGACCTTCTTCAGAGCCAAATGTGGCATTCATTCAGTGTATTGTCTCACGCAGATAAATTTAGACCGGGTGGGTGGGGAGGATAAGTACTGGAGGGGTCGGGTACTGAATGTCTCTGATACTTGAGGAGTGATCTTTGGAGCTAAATGAGGCTCCTTTTATCAGGCGTGTTTACCATCACACCTGGAAGCCAGATCAGAGGAGTAACACTTTTCACCACATCAAAGGGTGTTACAGTGATAACGGTGATAAAAATGTAATGCCATATCAACTCCAAACATTCCTCTTTTGGATCTAATGACAGCACAAATTCATTCGCGTGTGATAAGTGATTAAAGATAAGATTCAGCGTCAACCATGAACATTTTTGGGAACATGAAAATTACGACGGAGAGGTCAGAAAATGGAAAATCATTGTCATTTTTAGTTCAGCTTATTCTCTGATTTTTCTTTTTGAGAAAGCACTGGGACTGTCTTTTATGGTTTGCCCTAAATTCATATTTCATTTGAGCCTTGCTTTTCTAAAAGAATTCATAGTTAAAGACAACTTTAACTTCATCTCACAAAGGTAGTCTTTGTATCAGTTTTGTCTGTGCATTTGTTTCCTTTTTCACATGGATGGTGCACACTGGTCAGTATGAGTGTAAATGTTTCATCACTATAGACTGTATATAAAAGCTTGGTACAGCCACTGTGATGTCACCTACTGCTTTCTGGACTGTGCATTTCAAAGCTAAAGTTAGATTTTCAGCTGTTGCCGTGTTGATTTTTGCAGCCAGAAATAACCACATTTGGACCAGAGTGATAGCAGCAAGACTGAAAGGGAAGGTTTGCAAGATGGCAGTTAGACCTAGTATGATGCCTCCGTTTGGAGACAGTAGCACTGATTAAAAAAAAAGCGGGAGCCTGAGCTGAAGATTTTCACTGGGAGTGACTAAGATGGACAAGATTAGAAATGAATACATCAGAGGGACACTCAGGTTGAGCAGTTTGGAGACAAAGTTAGATGGTTTGGGCATGTGCAGAGGAGGGATAGTGGATTTAGTGGATAAAAGATGTTGAATATGGAGCTGCCAGGCAGGGGGAAAAGAGGAAGGTCACAGAGAAGATTCATGGATGTAGTGAAGGAGGACATGCAGAGGGTTGGTGTGGCAGAAAAGGATGCGAGAGGTAGGCTGAGATGGAGGCAGATGACCCGCTATGGAGACCCTAATCCGTAAGAAGAAGAAAGGACAAGAGGATAGAGTGCTGTTATCAGCTTGGTTAGCAAGCAGCATCTGTAAATTGCATGGGTGCTTTGCACAGACACACATACACTATTTTGCCAAAAGTATTTTCTCAGCCATCCAAATCATTGAATTCAGGTGTTCCAATCATTTCCACGGCCACAGGTATATAAATCAACCACCTAGGCATGCAGACTGCTTCAACAAACATTTGTGAAAAAATGGGTCGCTCTCAGGAGCTCAGTGAATTCCAATGTGGTACCGTGACAGGATGCCACCTGTGCAACAAGTCCAGTCATGAAATTTCCTCACTACTAAATATTTCACAGTCAGCTGTTAGTGGTATTATAACACAGTGGAAATGATTGGGATTGACAGAACTCAGCCAGATGCAGTGGTGTAAAGCATGCCGCCACTGGACTCAGTGGAGTGGACTCTAGAGCAGTGGCGACGTGTTCACTGGAATGACAAATAATGCGTCTCCATCTGGCAATCTGATGGATGAGTCTGGGTTTGGCGGTTGCCAGGAGAACTGTACTTGTCTGACTGCATTGCGTCAAGTGTAAAGTTTGGTGGAGGGGGGATTATGGTGTGGGGCTGTTTTTCAGCAGCTGGGCTCGACCCCATAGTTCCAGTGAAAGTAAGTCTTTTTTTTTTGGCCACAGCTTTATTGGCAGTATAGTGAGACAGGAAATGGGGGAAACATACGGGGGAAGACATGCAGGCAAATCGTCCACAAGCCAGGACTCAAACTTGCACCACCCGCACCGCAAAGTGGCATATACATGTGGTTGCCTGCTCCACCCCTGAGCCAGGCAACCACATATGCTATAAATGTCGATTTATAGCATATTATTTTGTGCCTTCCTTGGCTATGGGTATAGGACTACCCCACCCCCCCCACCCCAAAAAAACGATTAACCTTATGGGTTAAAGTCAAAGCAATGTGATCTTCATAGTCAGTATCATGTTTTGTCTGTGGATCTAGGGTAACTAAACCAAATTTCACAGTAATCCATCCACAGTTGCTGAGGAAGTTCAACCTGGACCATAGTAGTGGAGTTTGAAGTTTGAAGAAAGCATTAAAGAGGGACTATTATACTTTTCCTTATTTTCTCCCAAGTACACTGCTCAAAAAATTAAAGGAACACTTTTTAATGAGAGGATAGCATCAAGTCAGTTAAACTCCTGGGATACTGATGTGCTCAGTTAAGTAGCAGAGGGGTTATTATTCAGTTTCAGCTGCTTTGGTGTTAATGAAATTTACAACAGATGCACTAGAGGGGCAACAATGAGACAACCACCCCCCAAATAGGAATGGTTTTACAGGTGGAGGCTGCTGACATTTTCCCCTCTTCATCTTTTCTGACTGTTGTTTCCCTTGTTTTGCATTTGGTTAGGGTCAGTGTGCTGCTGACTGCTGGTAGCATGAGGTGATACCTGGACCCTACAGAGGTTATACAGGGAATCCAACTCCTCCAGGATGAAACATCAATACATGCCAGTGCCAGAAGGTTTCCTGTGTTCCCAGCCCAGTCTCAAGCACATGGAGGAGATTTCAGGAGACAGGAAGTTACTCTAGGAGAGCTGGACAGGGCCGTAGAAGCTTACCAGCATGTGGCGGCCATACAAATTACTGAGTACCATTTTGAGTTGATGTAATGAAACTGTTCTAGCCTGCTGCATTTTTTCACTTTGATTTTCAGCATGTCTTTGAATTCAGCCCTCTGTAAGTTGATAATTTTCATTTCCATCAAAATATGTGAATCCTTTCATTCCTAACACATCACACAGTCCACACCAATATAGATAGCCAGCAGGATTTTTTTTTCATTGAGATCTGATGTGTTTTCAAAGTCTTCCTTTAATTTGTTTTGATCAGTATGTACAGTACTAGTCAAGAGTGTGGACACCCTCACAGTGGGTGAGTGGAAGAGAGTTTAAGTTTAAGTTGCCTTAAAGGAAAGGATTGAGGATTACGGAATAATAAGGATTATGTTGAACTCTGAATCATGCACAGCTACTCTAGTAGAGTCCAGGACTCGAAGTATGAAGCTTGAAATTAGCATAATAGGCCCCGTTTAACACTAAAGTCCAGCCACTTTCACCCACTCACAATGCGGTCCACTACAGCTCTTTTTTATGAAATCTGAAACTTGTTTGCTCAACATGACATTAAGTCAAAAGAACAGTAACAACCACACTGTTAACACACAACAGAAACTGACCTCTGCCCTGTCTCCATGTGTGGACCTGGACGTGTGACCCAACAGGTGGTGTGAAGAGTGTCAGGCTTCCTCACCTGGACTCTTTGTCCCTTCAACTTGTATTGTTTATTCTAGTGTGAGAGGTGGCAGTCTCATCCAGCCTGGACCTAATGGCGTGGTAATTGCTGTTAGATTAGATTAAGTCATCACAAATGTGAGCTGATCGGATCGGCTCTGCTGGAAGCGAACAATAACACAAACAGGATTGGATAACGAGCCGAGAGTCGACAACTGAGACTATCAGCAGAGAAAAACAGTTTAACGGCGATACACGCTAAATTATATTGTGGTAAAATTATCTGACAGGCACTTATTATGTGAAACACTAACCTGCCTCAGCTTCTTATCCTCACTTAGAATCTCCCTCTCCTAATCCTCCCTCCTCTAACCATATTTCCTCTTTTCCTCTGCTTAATTGATCACACATTTTTCCATTATTCATGTGATAATTAGCTGCGAAGAAGGGATGAGATCACGGATAATAAGAAGAATAAATAACTGGGGAAATGTAATTTGAGTTTAATGAAAAGTCTGACTTGGAGGAGAACGAAAGACTGATGAAAAGAGGTGGCGGCTGAAAGGTGTGTTGTGTGTGTGTGTGTGGGGGGGGTGCACTCAGGGCTGATTCACAGAGAGAGAACAAAGGATGACCTCATACTTTACACAGCTACACGCACAAACACATTTTTTTTCAAGGCCCTTTTTTGCTCTTGCTGATCTTTTCTTCTCTAATAATTTTCCCACTTCGGCCCATTCGTCCTTCATCTTTTCAACATTTATGACAACACAACAGATGACATTTACACAGCAGTACGACATCCACTCTCGCCAGCACTCATAGCACTGCGGCAACCATACAGTATGTCAAACCCTGACTCAGGTTCACCTAAACGTGCTTGTTTCAGTCACGCAGAATTAGCCCATCTCCTCCTCCGAGCTACGAGGAGTGTGTGGTGGGAAGGGGTTAAATCCTAGGACTGTCAGAAGTGAAAAAACACCTGCAGGAAAGTCTGAACATGAAAGACAACAGCTGTGGAGAAATCTACCTTTCAGACACACCAGCCCCTCCTCTCGATAACGTACACAAGTGTAAACAGAGCAGCATTTCCTCAGTGGTGCACTGAGACATGTAAGAACCTGCCTGTGGGCTGGTTCTCCCTAAATATACCCTCAGAGCTCGAGCAGGACAAAAATACATCTCTGCTAATGTTCCCTCATTAACTTCAAATGATTAAAAAGTCACTAACTGAGCAGATAATATGCATGAAATTAATCAGCAGCCAAACTTTGCATGATAGTTAAAGATCTTTGAGGATGTTGCCGCCCCCTGGAAAGACTTAAAATGTCAGAATAGGAAGTTTGTAACAGCCTCCTCCCTGAAAAGTAGATGCCCAAGTTAAATTTGTCTTATAATTTGCGTGAGGATGATGCAGTCTTTAAACATCAAATATTAGAGAAATATGAAGCCGCTCATGAATTTATAGCTGTAACTTCTCTGGTGAGAGGAAAATTGGTCCTCTGGTCAGAGCTCGTTTACAAATGAGCATTCCAGCTCTGCAGACTGGCCACGCAACTAAAACCCAGAAGACCTGCGATTCATCTTATCAACACTAGATGGTGATAAACATCCTGTTTGCAGTGATGGAGCAATGGTCACTTCATAGTGCCTTCCACAAAGATAGCTTCCCCTGAAGTCACCAAAATCCTTCAGAAAGTTTCAGCATTCGTTTTATTTATATGAACATTTTCTCAACGTCCTTTCAGGTATCCTGGGCCTGGCCTAAAACGACAGCACCCCAGCTCAGAGTCGAGGAGCAGCAAGCCTCCTGAGCCAGTCATCAGCCAGATCATAGACAAACTTAAACACATCAACCAGGTGAGCTGTGCTCTTTTACTTCTTTTATTATTATAGCATTACAGCTGTCCTGAACTCTGTGGAGAGGTGGAATAGTTCACCTTCCCATTAGTTTTACTTCTTGGCTCAGAGGTGGATACTGATTTCCAAGCTGCTGGAAGGCCCTGCTCTGCAGCTCCTGTGGGGGTCAGCACAAGCCAAGTAAAGATGTTAAGCGAGGATGCTTTGTTTACCTGTTTTTAAGGTGATATCACCATATTACTCTTCTTGAACATGGAAAAACATTTTTGACAGGAAACTGTTGAATATCACATCCCTCATCTGCTTAAAAAAGCTCTTCCTGGACACAAATTCACCCACATAGCAGCCAGAATATGAAAGGATGTATGTCCTCCATCAACAAAAGGCCCAGCTGTCATCAAGGCCGAAACACCCCCCCACCACTACCACTTCCACTGGCATGTAAACCACCTTTGGAGCAGACTGGCTTTGTGCAGAGATACAGGATCGAACTCACGTATCAGCCCACAGATCTGCCGGCACTTCCTGGTTCTTGGTGGTTGCACTTGTAGCTGTCAACGCTTCCAGCTGACTACCTCCACCCCCCTCCCACATGCATATACACAAGTGTTTATTTGAGCTTTAGGGGGTTGCAGAACTGAGCGGGTAGATTCTCCCTGTTAAAAAAGATCTAAGGAATAACTACGGACCCTTCTCCACTCCCCACTGACAACCAGAGACCCTCAAGAAAAAAATCCAGAGGGCTTTGGGTTGAAACGATGTAATTTTATCATTCACTTTTGCAGTATTACTTCGTGTTAAAATACCTCCTGCTGCCTTCAAAACGCTACCATACATGATTCATCCTGGCTCTAGATATGTTATGCAGTTTAAATGACCATTCCTGTCAAAAACATGGGCCTCGTTTTTTATAGTTTTGGCCATTTTTTTCTGTCACTTATGAAGACGGACTCACCAGAGAAATGTGCTGACTTCCACTGGGGGAAGAAGAAAGACAGCTGTTTGGCCAGATTATTAGAACCATTTTATTTGGTGCTAAAACTAAAAGAAAGCATAAATTGTCAATAATAATCCCTCAGTGCATTGGGGGGGGCATGCAAACACGACCAGGATGTTGGCTTGTAGATGATTTGTGGATGATTTGTGTAATCATTTTACATAAAACATGTTTTCAGTGATGGGAAATTTGTGTAAGATCAGTGTGATCGCCTGACCCTGCATTTCTTGCCCTTTCAACCTTCTTTTGAGCAATTTTGTGTACTATTATTTTAAGTAGGAATGGGAAGCCAAAATGATCAAAATAAAAGCCGAGCTGCAATAAACCTGAATGATCCCTTAAGCTTAAAAACACAGGACATGCTTTTTAATGTAATAAGCCTTTCAAAACTTCCTGCATCGACATGGACAAACAATTGTAGCCATATGATTACAAGCAGAGCCGCTGCAGTGCATACTGTTTACCGCGTGGATCGAGTTCCTGATAGGCTTTTGATGAGAAAATGCAGTTTAGTTTAAATCACTGAGCTCATTGTGTTATAGACATTGAGACAATCCCTTGGAAGTATGAACCCAGTCAAATCAGATGTTCTCAGTAACCTAATTCTCATTTCTAACTGGCTCCCATGTTGCACTGATGATGTCGCAAACATGTGGACGTTTACGGGGTTTTGATCCTGTTTATAAAAATGGTTAATATTTATGGAGAATGACCATTCACGAGGGAGCTTTTAGTCTCATATCTGATGACCGTGCAGCAAGAGTCAAACGTGTTTCTGCTTCGGCTCTCCTTCTCTTCAGATCTTGACTTGAATGGGTTGGATTAACATCTGACAAAAGAACAACTGCACTTGATTGCATATTTTATATGCAGTAAAACTGTTCATGGCTCACAGCCCCCCCCCCCTTTTTGTGCAAAAATAGGAGTACCCTCTTTTTTTTTTTAACAAATCACCATTATACTGGGGTGTGGAAAATGACAGGAACACCTAGCAATATTGTGCAATCCATTGCAACAGTCATGCAGGAAATTAGCCCACTGGGAAGTTTACAGTATTGGAATTTTTCTAGGGGGGAGATAGCTCACTCAAGTTTATCTTAGTGGTAATTTATCATTTTCTTCTATCAACTCTTGTCAAAACATATGAAACAAGTTTTCATTTGTAAAATTACTTTTGTTTCAATTATCATTGCAGCTCTGAGACACAGTAGTGTTTTGCACAATGACAATGCTCATATGCACAATAGGAAATGGCCTGATGAACGACTAGTATCCAAACAGTGCAAGTAAATGTATTGTTGCAAGTTAGCATGCAGCAATGGCTATAATAACATAGTTATAGATCTAATGTTGTCACTTTGTTAATTTGGCATGTTAGGATTTGCAAATTACTGCCCTCGACCTATAAACTGGTCCAGTAGTGTTAATAATGGCCGCTGACTCTACAATACTTTGATATACAGAGGAGTTCGTGTGCCCAGGTCCTGTGGCTGCACAATAAGCCCAAATCATCACCCCTCCAACACCACGGCAGCTTGACAGTTGTGATGAGGTGTTAGTGCTGATATGCTGTGTTTGGTTTTCACAAATGTGGCCATGAGCTTTATGGACAAACATCTCCACTTTGGTCTCGTCTGTTCATAGGACATTGTTCCAGAAGTCTTGTTGTTTGTTTCAGATACAGACATGCTGCCATGTTTTTTTTGCAGAGAGAAGTCACTTTCTCCTGGCAACCCTTCAAAACAAACCATACTTCTTCAGGCTTTTTCTATACTGTCATGAACTTTAACATTTAACATGCAAGCTGAGCCCTGTAGAGTCTGAGATGCAGCTCTGGTTTTTGGGTTTTTTTTTCGCTGATAACTGCACACTCTGACCTTTGTAGCACCTGCCTGTTACTTTCCCTCTTATGGAAGCAGTAAGGGTGTGCTTAAGTTTTCACAGGACTGCACAGAATCCTGTGAAAACTTTATTTTTCATATGACTGTATTGTTTATATATTTCTATGTGTATAAGGATATTGGTTGATATATTGATATCAGTAGAGACAAGGCTGAGGATGTTTTAAAGTTACCTGCTATTACTTGCAGTTCTTCCCAAGGGAGGACATGGATGTCTGATTTAGTGGCAATCCATCCACTAGTGGCCGGTATTACTAGTTGAGCCATTTTACTCCCAACCACAAATGCTAACACCTGGTTGTGCCAGAGGAAACGTAAGAGGATGGCCAAAGTCCTTTGGCATATCTGATTATGTAAATTAATGCAATACAAACCTTTAACCTGCTGATTAAAAAGACTCAGAGGGATCCTTCCTTTTGAATGTAAAACTGCCAAATGCCAGATTGTGTACCAGCATCACCATATCCAGAGCCACACTCATAATATGTCTGAAAGGATATCAGCCAGTAGGGAAGGATGAAGTCCCGCTTCAGCAAAGAGGCACCTCTTTAAATATACTTTATATCCTGCTAACTGTTTATTGACTATGCACGGTATTTGATGGTCCTGCTCTCTGCTCGCATATTGTAAACAACCACTGAGGGCACCGGAGAAAGTGATGTTGTTTCGTTAAAAGCAGTTTTACAAGGTCTCCGCCTACCCACCAGTTGAAAGACCACCAGCTCCAGATGATGCAGGGCTAAAAGCAACTAATTAACCATGTGATATGAAAGAGTAGGGCCATGGCTCACAGATAATTACTTTCATCTGCCCTGTTTATATGCAAAGTGTATGAGGACAGGCCAGCAGTGAGATAGTAATGTTGTGTAATGGTCCAGGAAGGCAAACAGCAGAGTGCCACGTTGATTAAAACCTCCAGTATTCGTGGTGTTGCCTGTGTGGTGATCATGTTCAGATGAATGTGTACATTTAAAGTCCTGGAGATGCATTCAGCTCTGCATGCTGGACAGGGGTCACTTGCATACAGTCCTTTACAAATCCTATAAGGCTCCATTCTCCTGCACGAGTTTTCCATTTGAATGAACATTATTCTCCTTTTGGCTGGAGCAGTGAACATGATCAGTGCTTCTTCCAGCCTGTACTGACCCACTTTCAAAAAGCGAATCAGTCCCAGACCACAGTATGTAAGACTGTGTCATAAAATATAGGGGCTACACTCTCCAACAGTGAGGGGAACTTGGGAACCTTCCAAAAAATCTACTTCCTTCCAACTTTAATCCCCCTGATGTTTCATTCCTCCATTCCTAAGTGCTCCGTGACAATGGCCCTTCGAAATGCAACTATGCAGCGGAAATGTGTCATTTCTCACGTTGTCAGTGTTGATCAGAGTATCAGTCGATATAGAGACAGTTTGGCAAGGGGACCCCTTGCCTTTGTGCCTCTGTGAGGCTAAACTAAACACAATAAGGGAAGAAGAATTCAGAGCCCGTCGCCTCAGCTTATAAAACAGCGTTTTCTCACGCCTCAAGCAGTTGATGTCATGACTGAGCCGTAGCCAAGTTTAAAGTGAGCTGCACAATATAAATGGATGAGGAGAAATGGCTTCTCCTTCAGTTATTGGTTCTTGACTTGGAAACTTTAAACAGTGCAGGGCAACGAGGAGCCACGGACATTTTTGTGCATGCAAACACTGTGTAACAAATTCCCTTGTGAGGTCCTGTCTGTATATGCAACATGAGCTGATAAAGACAAGAGTGCTTCAGCGCACTTTCCCCGGCTCTGACATCAAGTTGGTGATAATCTTTGATGCCAGACTGACGTGTCCTCTTCATTTTCTCGTTGAGAGGTGGACTGTGTGAACGTGACTCTGCATTGCCGCTTTCGTTTTTTGTTGCGTTCCCTTATGGAGGGACATAACTGGAGTTAGCGCTCTTAAATTAGAACATATTATCTTGATGATGTGTTCTTGTTCTGGGGGGGGGGGGGGGGGGGGGGGTTTTTTTTTTTTTTTTTTTTGTTTTATTCTCTCCCCCGTTTCTTTTTTTTTTTTTTC